>UELX01002432.1:0-31181 GCA_900480035.1 Eupelmus urozonus | reverse complement strand
CCCTTTGACTCCCTATCATCCCCACGCATCTCCAGCCAATATTGTCCCATCCCGCGCTCGCAATCGCATATTTACCCAAAGCCCATCGAACTTTAAAAGTCAACCCGCTACTAATTATCCAGCCGACATAACTCGCTGGCACAGCTCTCGCATCGAGATCGATCGGGCCGCCGAGGAATTCTCATATAACCCGATCCTCACCGCTTCCAATATTCGGAAGTTCTCGCAGCGCAGCGCGACACGCCCCCTCCCGTACACATATAAAGCCTCGCGGCACGAAAACTGCTTTAATAATTACAGGTACCCAGCGCCGACGTAACTCGAGAGAGAGAAAGAGAGGGAAGGATCTCCCTCCTCGCGTTGGGTTCAAGGTCAAATTTTTCCTGCCTCGCGCGCGTGCAGTAAAATCTTCCTGCGCTTTTTATTTCAGCAACGCGTGGATATGCGCACGAGTCGGCGTAACTTACTCTCTCCCTCTCTTTCTCGTCGCGGCGTTTATCGCACGGGGCTATCTGCCGGCCGGCTGTGCGAGTAATTGGACGACTGCGGAGGGATGAGCGCACCCGGCTTTTAATGACGAAACTATCGGTTTCGCCTCTCTCTCTCTCGCTTTCTTTAGCGCGAGGCTCGAGCTGATTTCCTCGAGGATTTCCATCGCGCAGCTGCTTCTGCCGCGGCGAGCGGCTGGATCTATATATGCGGAGGAGAGGAGGAATCGCGCGGCCGACTGAGATTAATAATCGATCGCCGGTGTACAAGAAGGCGCGTTTTTCGTCGGAAATTATTACACAAGATTGCGCGCTTGTGGAATATCTGTTGCGCGCGAGGTTGTATATAGGCGCGCGCTCGTTTTGTAATAAAAGGTTTAATGGAGAAAATTCCGCAACTTCTTAACAAGTGTGGGGTAGGACAAATGCCGGCCGATAGTGCTCTTTATTTTGCGATAATGGCTGTTTTATTGCCGGCGAAGGAGGCGGCCGTGAGAGGCCCGAAACTGCGCAGTAAACCTGGGAATTACTGGAAATTAACCGATTTTGCTTTGCTCGCGCCGATGTGTATAGATATGGTGAACTTTATGTTTTTGCCGAGCGGAATCGACGGTATAGAATTTTTACGAAACTATCCTAGTGCGTTTCTCAGGTTTTTTAGAATTCTATAATTGAGCACGGGGATATTAGTTATTGTACTGGGAAAAACTACAGCAACTACATAATTATACCTGTCTATATCCTACCTCGTACACCATCAGTTCAGGTATAGCAAATATTGATTTACCGTACGCAGTTAATATCATTTATCAGCGAGCCTTCAATTGATATTTAATAATAATCGCCGTACTCGCAATAATGAAATACTCCTTTAATTAAATTTATTAATCAGCAAACAAGATTGCCTCTCCGCGTTTAATTAAAACCAAATTTTCAATTTTCCAAAACGACTAATTAGCCTCAAGACGCAACTACTAAGTAATTGCTTTCTCGGGCTCCCCGCAACTAGCATAAATTCCCGATTATTTTTTCCCAGGGCCTTATAAAATTGAAAATACGATCCTCCGCTCCAAATCAAACAAACCGAGAGCGGCGTTCAATTCCGCCGAGCCGAATCATCCAGCCGCCCGTAAAACTTTATAGACACCGCGCGTAAAAAGAAACGAGCGCGTCTCGAAAAAATAAATAAACATTTTACATACACACACCAGCAGCCTCGCATAAAACCTCTCATACACGAGGCGCGGCATAAAAGAGCCGCTCCCATGCTCTGCCCCCTAGCCCCATAAATATCTAAAATATTACATATCCGCCGTCAAGGGACAGGCTAATTAAACCATAACTCGCCGACTCGCGCTCGCGCGAACCCTTCCATCATCGCGCTTAATAGTGACATAACTAATCTCGGCGGCAAAGCGAAGGTCGAATCGATCTCGAGCAAAGGCTGATATCGTCGGTAGGGTCCCAATTAAAGGAATCACGGCCGGGCGATAATGACGCTGGCTAATTAGTCATCTCCGCGATATAGACGCGCTTTGATCGACGCGAGCGACACTGACCATTGGCTGGGTACGAGAGAGCCCCCGGAAACCTGTAATCGGCTCTTTTCCTCTTTGATCGCTCTGGAAATTAACAGGTTTAAGCGGCCGCGATCGGTTTTTTTTTTTATCTGGGAGGATTCTGCGGTGCTGGATTAACCGATAATGAGGCGGGATTGAGATAATTACACCGGTTTCTGCTGAATGAGAGAGGCGGGCGGCTTGTTTATTACTGAGAGATGGTATAAGTGCGCTGTTTGATGGGGAAAATGACGCGCTGTACTATGTAACTCTCGTTAAGCCTTTTGCGCGAGCGCGCGGGGGTATTTAGGTGGAAAATGCGCGCTGTATTACGCGCGTTGACTGGCGCGACGCAGCTGCGCTCTAGGAAACTTTTACCCTCAAGCGCATATACAGCGGCTCTGGAATATGTTTCAAAGTGATTAAAACTTGATGATAAACAGGCGCGCGCGTCTTTGAAAGAAGCGGCCCGGCTTGGGAAGAGAATTTAAGGAGAGCCGAGGCGCGCACTTTTTGCTCGGAAAATGAAAACGATGGAAAAAGCAGGCTTTTTGTGACCTCAAAAAACGGTGACGAGCGCCAAGCTAAATTATGTCGCGCGCGCTCCACGGAGTTCAGGGCAAAAAGAATATATAGCGCGCGAGCGCTTTAAAATGAATAGAAGCTCTGTTTGCGCGCTGAGTCTGGCCTGTGTACGTGCAGCGCGAGTCGGCGCAGATGAAAAAATATGCAAATTGGAGAGAAAATGCGAGGATCGCAGTTTTCCTATGGTTTCAGAGTTATTTAAGATCGTAAACTTTTGGCTGGCCGAGGTTAAATTATTGCGAGAGTTTCTTGGATTTTGCTCGGTTTGAGGCTGTATCCAAAAGTGAAAGCAATGTTTTTGTCATTGTCATCAAAATACAGTTAGGAAGAAACTTATGTAGAGCATTGTGCCTTTTTAAACTGAAAGAACGTACTCGTAATGGATTTTTAATAGTTCTAGGTTGGTGGTCAAACATTGAATACTCGAGTAAGTTGCATTTGAATATATTGTAATAACAACGGTAAATTATAATTTTTGCTAAGAAGTAAACTTATTAATAGGTAATCTTTTTTGTTTTAAGACATCATAAACTATATTCAAGTGTTATGAATCATATTTCAATTCGTTAAATCATTAAATACAAAAACAAAAAACTTTAGTAGAAGTTTAATTTATTTGTTTATTTTATTGATCCTTTCTGTAACTTTAAAGATTGTGTGTAAAGTAAGAAATGAACATTAATAATCGTGTTTGTTTTTTGTTTTATAAATTGTTTATTACTTGTACAGTTTGTAGCAATAATGATAAGAGTAACATGCTACTTTATAACGTATAATAAATTCTTACATTCTAAGGCATATACAGTTTCTTTATAGAGTGATAAACAACAATAATTAAGAAAAGTACAAATGAGACTGTGAAAGTATTTACAAAATGTCTCGTGAAACGTAGTACATATCATCGTTATCCTTCGTGAGTATAATATATAATCTAATTCCATAAAACAAATTTTTCAAATGGTTAGTAAAATAATTTAAAGGAATGCGCAGTTTTACTAATAAATATCGCATGAAATGAAATTTCCTTTGTTGAAATTAAAAGTTGGCTATTCTTTGTAATGTAACATTTATGTTCGTATATGATATATTGCAAAATATAATTTAATACTTTTAGAAAACAATAAAATTTTACATATTTTGATGAATAAAAATTTCATAAGCTTTTGTAAAATACAAAAAACTTTCGTCAAAGCAAAAGTTTGAAAACTTTTAATTAAAATGTCATATTTTCTGTATACGTATATTCTATTTTACCAGTACGCTAATAATCACAGCTATGACTGATAAAAAAAAGCTCTGACAAGCCAGGTATTTGAAAATTTCATTAACGAACAAAATAGCCTCAAAGCTCGAACATCAATATAGAATTCTTTTTACAAATTTTTGACATCTATTTCGTATGTTATTTGTGACATCAAGCGAGACACGTCTTCAGAAAGTATATCATCCTGGAGAAACAACTTGATAAACGCTAAAGAATATTAGCTAAATAATCTCTACTATATTTTGTAAAACTTGCTCTAGCATCGCTTTAATTAAATATTTTGGTCGAGTTAATATTAGTTAAGTTAGTTTCAAAGTCTTTTGTGACATCCCGTCTTTACTGACAAGTTCCTTGTTATATAAATTGAACGATCCATTTTATCTGTCTCGAAATTTTTACTATTTCAATCCTAGTTCTGAAACCTACAGACAATTTTTAAACAAATCCCAAATCTTTCCATTCATTACACCATCAACATCCTCAATTACTTCAATCTCTTCCCAACAATTCGAAAACAGAAGCAAACCAAAATCCCCAGCGAACAGCTATTTCCACTGCAAGCACTCATGAAAAAAGTAGGCCAGAAAAGGTCGATCCCCCAAAACGACCAGACGACGCCAGATTGCTTAGCATTATCGGTGAATAATTCCCAGGACACGGTGAAAAATGTCAGACTAGTCTCGTGAAAACGAAGCTCCTTCCCCTCCGGCAAGCTCAGAGCTTATCCTGCAGCGCCTGTCTGAGCTCCTCCGTGGCCTTGGCCACCTCCTGGGCGGCCTGTCTGGCCTCGGGCCGGATGTGCTGGGCCACGCTGGAGTTCGATCGGCGCACCGAGTTGCCGCTGCCGAATTTCGGCCGGGGAATCCTCACGCGCTGCACCTCGCTCAGCCAGGACTCCATTGTGCTGCTCCTTTGTTCCAAGTCGACGTGACCCCCTTTGCGCTACTGCTGCTTCTGGAAGAAGGAAAATTAAGCTGCGTTATTATCGCGCGACACGGTTTCCTTTGCTCGCAGATATATAGATATAGCTTTTTTGGCCGGAAGGGTTGCTTGGTGGAAGAGAAACTTTTCGGCTGTACAAAGGACCGCGGCCGGAAGTTGTGGGCGTGATTGCGCCGAGAGCAGCCTGGGTATATGTATAAAATAAAGTTGGCCGCGCTCGATTTCCCGCGCGAGGCAGCAGCGAGTCGAAAGTTTTTAGCGCGAAGTGTTTTCACTTAAATTGAGGTGATTAAAGCAGGTGTGGGCTCGGATATGTATACAGCTTTGTTCGGAAGAACGTTGAAGTCGGCTCGCTTTCTTGCGATCGTTTCGGTGGAAGTGTGGGCGATTCGCAAGAAAGCGAGCCTGCCGCTCGCTTTGTTCAGGAGGATTTGTGAAATTCAGAGTGGCTGGAGGCGGTGGTGAAAAGTAGAAATTTATGAATGTATGGTTTTTTATCGGCGTTTACGAAAATAACGTCTTATTCGGGAGCTCCGCGTAGAAAGTTTTTAGATGTAGGAGGATTTTAGTGCGTTTTCCACTTTCTTATTTTTTCACGGCAGCAAGTGTGTACAAATTATGTATCCATAATTATTTAATTGCTTAGGGAAACAATGAAATTCCGTATTTAAATTCAAAGATTTTGAAAAATTCACTATAACTCGCTAAACCAGTTACGCAAAAACAGTCTATCCAATTTCAACCCGTATTAGCGTCTTATAATTTATCCTCAATTAGACTCGAACAATCAAACGCAAACCGACAATCTCATTTCGTAAGCCAACACCAGATAAAAACACTCTCAGCCCAAGCGTGCCGCTAGAAATTTCAATATCGACTCACGTACACGCCTGCAGCAGCTCGCAAGAACCTCGAAAATCGCATTGTAATTCACCGTTATGTTCTCGGCCAGACCAAAGCCGCAAAAAGTAGTCCAAGCATCACTCGCTATTTTCTTCAAACATTACCAATCTAGCTCGCTCGTTCGTTTCAACGTGAAACGCACGCCTTGATCCGAACAGTAAGCAAGCATTCGCGTCATCATTTAATAACTATACGCACTTATCCAACGATAATGCGATGATCGCGTCCTCGCGCGCGCCAAAACGAGCGCAGCGCTGCTTTAGGTTATCGCAGCTCGCTTAGCAAAAAGAGCATTCTGAGCACGTATCTATATACGCGCATCAAAAAGCGCGTGGGCGTGAAGCTGAGATTTATACCTCTCCATCCTTCGAATTCGCGCGAACGAAAAACAAGCCAGCGCTTGTAAATCCGAGATAATTGAATGGATCGCCACAATAACGAATAAACTCTATACTAGATTCGTGCCAATAATTTAGAGTGCGTCCGCTAGTCAACAATATACAGCCCAGATTCGAAACCTTGACTATAATCCAATCAAAGCCCGCCTCTAATAAACAGCTCATCCTCGATCCGAGCGCGCGAAAAACACCGGCTGGCAAATTTATTCATCGAATCCGCGTCAGAACTGTATAAATGACTGGAATCACGCTCGCGGCGGCGAAAAGGAGATCGTCTCCTCGGATCGATTTGCATAGAACTGGGAGGAAGTCACTGGGCCACGAGGCTATACATATATACCTCCGAAGCCAGACGTTTAAGGTGACGCAGTTGCCATCGCGGGAGAGCAGGCCCCGCATCTTAATCGCGCGCGGCCGGAATAGGCCGCCTCGCTCGGCAGACTGAGACGGCCTGACTCTCTTCTTCTCTCTCCTTACTCTATATAGAGGCTCGCTCGGCTTTGTCGAGAGCTCGCTTTTCACGGAGCTGAATGCCAGATTTCCGAGGCGGACGATTAAGCCGCGGGAGCGCGCTGACGTTTTGAAAAATTGGAGAGCGAGCTCACCTGGAGCGACGCGAGGCGAAAGCGAGGAGTGGATGTGTATGCGGTTATATTGGGCTGTTTGGAGGCGGCGGTGCGCGATCGGTGGCCGATGAGGTGAGGATGATGGAGGAGAGTTGGAGATTTGGGAGGAACGATTTGTTAGGATGAGTGTAGTTTTCCGAGGGAGTGAGAGGAGGAGATTTCATGCGGGCGCGAGCGGGCTTGATAGACTCGGGCTTTATCTACTTATGAGCGTATCTCGCGCGATATGAAAGCTAATTACTGTTGAAAATAAATTATTTCTTTAAGAGAATTTTTTCAGTAAACATTTATTCTATTAGAATTGCGGGGATTATAATTCATGCAGGACTCCCTATAATTTTTAATCAGACTTCATGTCAATCACTTAAACTATCAAACGTAAAACCTCCGCTTCCCATCCAACCCGTAATTTACAACGGTTACCACTGTGTTTTCCGCCACTCGCACACAATAAAATCAGCCGTCTCTGGTGCACATCTCACCGTATCAACACACAGCGGGATACGTTTTGTTTTTCCACCCACGAACGGGCCACCCGTCGACTCTGACATTATTCTCCTGCCCCTAACTTTCTAAAGAAGCTCGACGATTACACACTCGCAGCCATTATACTTTAATCCCATCCTTTTTCCGCGCTGCGTCAATATTTCAAAAAGCGCGCGCTCGCGTCACGCGCGAAAAAGCCGCTTTCTAAGCATATACAGTTGCCATTTTGCTAACACGTGTCGTTACTTTCTCTGCCGCTTAATGAATGGACCGCGAACAAAGACGCTGCTAGTGTAAGAGCAGCCTTCGCGGCTGACAGGGAGTAAGACGCGCGAGTATAAAAACAATAACAGCCGCGTCGGTGCTCATTAGCTTGAGGCTGCTCGCTTAATTATAAGGATCGATATAACGCGGAGGTGCTGGTTAGAGTATTGATTTAACGATTGATTATAGTGTTTTAGTTTGATATGATTTTATAACGAGAGTTTCGTTAAGCTTGCGGATTTTCACGTACACGGCTGCGCTGGCGGTATTATTTTGAATTTACTTTGTGCTCTATAGAAAGTAATTTCCACGTGTTCCGTAAAATTACACGAGCTTCATCCTGCAGCCGCGTAATTTGAAAATCCGCTATTAACTTTAATTCGCAAAGAAAGTTAAAATGAAAATATTAATCCAAATCCCATTAAAACTTATAATTCAATTCAATCGGCCGTCACTCGATTATCCAGCGGAAAACTTTTTCCTCCTCGCCCTCCTCGCGGATGATTAACTTAAATCATCAGCGGCCCTTTGAACCCTCCCCTACCCCTAAAAAAAGCACGTCTCC
The DNA here is from genome assembly GCA_900480035.1 of Eupelmus urozonus. NCBI lineage: Eukaryota > Metazoa > Arthropoda > Insecta > Hymenoptera > Eupelmidae > Eupelmus > Eupelmus urozonus. Next base: position 23,101 of record UELX01002432.1, on the reverse strand, counting down.
CCAACAGCAAAGAAGTAGCGTCCCTCTATATAACTACAAAGTCCCACGCGCAATCAGAACACTCCCCGTGCAAAAAAAAAAGACGAGCGAGAGAAAGAGCAAAGGACGAAAACGTCGCGGCCAGGTACACGCATAACGAGCGAGAAAAGAAGAAGGAAGAAGAGGGCGAGAGAAAAGGGGGCAAAGATCGCATCTAGAGTCGAGCGACAAGGAGGCAAATCCAATTAGCGAGGCGCGCCCGGCGAACAATCAGCCAGCGCGCGCGCGCACGCGTGTGTCTTTCTCGGGGCGGAAAAAAGGGTTCTTTGTTTTAAAAAAGGCGCGCGTTATACGATCCTGTTAACATACGCGGTAAAAGGCGCGAGCTGTCTCCGAGGACGAGAGAAAGAGACTCGGCTAGATGTGTCCAATTAGCAGGCGAGCGCGAGCGTTGAGCCATCAGCTGTGCGCGCGAATCTTTCCTTATGGCTGTGTGCTAGTGTACTGGCTTGGCTTCTTTTTTTTTACGGTTTGGGCTTGAGTGAGAGATGCGAATTTGCCTGAGTTTGGTTGGCTTTTTTTGGAGGCTGGGATGGGCGTGTGGTTTGAAGTGGTTGGGTATTGTTGCTGGAGGAATAGATAGACTGAATTTATAGTTAGCTTGAAGCTTCTTTCTTAATAGTCTTATTTGGAAATAGATGACTGAATTTATAGTTAAGTTGAACCTTTCTTTTCCAAGTTTTTTTTAAATGCTAAATTTAAAATCCTTGTAGTCTATTGATAATTTATTTAACGGTTTAAAAATTGTCTTTACGTTTCTGCGTTCAATACATGCATGAATAAAAAAGATTTCAACTAAAAATTTAAATAAGACTTAACCACGAAAGTAAAAATATAGTACCATGTCTATCCTGTAATAATATCTTAAAAATTTTCTCCACCACTTGTATCAACTTCATTTTTTCTACAACATTTACAAAAAGACACCGGTCCCCTGAACAACATCATTACAGTCCAACCCACACTCCACAGCAACAATCCCGCTAAAACAGCCATACCCGTCCCCTAACGAACTCCCTTTTCCCACCTCCCATTCCCAAATCAAGCCTCGCGATCTCGTTTACGCAATCAGTCGCAAAAGCCGGCGCATAAACGAGTGCGCGCGCGTCGCGCGGGCGTAGGAAAAAGGCAGCCAGCAAGAGAACCGGTTAAAAAATCAGAATTCCCAGAGCCTCTGCCGCTTGTGCAGCCGAGGTACCGTAAATGTGCGCGCCCGTTAACCTGCCGAGTCTGCAATATGCGTGCATATATAGCTAGTCTTTGCGAGGAGCGAGAAGCGCGAGATGCGAGCCGACGGGACGAGGCGCAATATTCGTCTAAGTATATATATAGCCAAAGAGCAGAGTAGCGTTAAACGCGCGTTGACTGCGCGGCAGCCGCTGCGTGATGCGCTGTTTTTTCTTCTCTATAGCTGGCTTCCCGAGGCTCGTTAACCGATGTGTGTGGGTATAAGTGCCTGTCGCGAATGCAAGTGTAGTATGCAGAATAAATGATATTTTTTGTTGTTTTGAGGGAGGTTTGTGTGTATCGTTTTGGAATCGTAAACACTGTTGTGGTTTCGAGTTGGGAGAAACGTTGGAGAGGTTCGGGATTATAGTATACGGGAAGATCTGCGCTGGAGATGTAAAAGAGAGTGTGCGAAGTTTTATTGGTTTTTTTGGGAAGGGGGGATACTTGGGAGGTAATGACGGTGTAAATTTTGTTAATTTAACGCGATAATGAGGACGTTGGGAGACTCGCGTGAATTATGTAATGTCTTTGTGGATAATTGATTAAAATAATGATGTAAAAAAATAAATATGTTTAACGTGGTTACTGGATTGTTAGTTCTTAATTAATATGAGAATGAAGAAATTTATTATATTGTACAATGATTAAGTCATGTGAAATATAAATTGTGTTTTAATTAAGCTTTTTTTTCTGTAATGATGATTATAAGCTGACATGTGCGGATAAAATTAAGACATTAACTAAAAAATTCCGTAATTAAAATTTTTTTTTTATAAAATTTGCTATATTGAATCAGAAGATAAATCATAATAGTTAATGTTGAAAAAAATAATAATTAGAAAAAATTATAGACACAAAACTATTACAATAAATTTTTTTTAATTTGTTAAAAAATGACATAAGTTCTATAAATATAAAAAGAACTTTGTTAAGCTATTTGGAAAAATCTTTTTATTTCAACTAAATCTCAACTTAATATAAAATTTTTCATTTGATATTTTTAATAAACAACCCTTGATCTAAAAAAATATATTAAATAATATTTCCAAGCAACTATCATTTAACACCCTCCACAAATACCGTCAAAGCTTTAACCATAACCCCACAGTTAAACTTCAAAAACCCACAAAAAAAATATTAACATCGATCCCCATAAAAACATGAATAAATTAACCCCACCCCACACGCGGCGATCAGGAGCAAACAAAGCCGCTCAAGGGCAAAACAATAAAGAAAGTCGACGCGCGCTCGCGCGGCAAAGATCGGCTTTGCTCAGCGAAATGGAAACCTGCACTCTCGCGGAGAAACGTCCGAGCACAGTCCAACTATCGCGTGCTCAGCCGCTCGTAATCTCAGTCCATCTCCCTCTTTCTCCTGTCCTGAATTAACGGACCAGGAGATTAGATAAATCGGCGCGCCGAATATTTTTTTTTCCCCCATACACCTCCCGCTGTCGCGCCGGTTTATCCTGGCCCCGTGTACACATATCCAATTTCTCGTGTGCGCCAAACAGCTGTCCCCATCGCTATATGCTTTTCCGTAATTATTTAACCCACGCGTTGCGCGAATTTCCGTTGCGCAAGAGCAGGGGACTACGGTCACGCTTTTCTTTCTTTCCGCGTGTTTCGTCCACGAATGTATATTCTCGGCTGAGAGCGCGGACTTCCTCCCGCAGTGGAGGTGATGTCACCGCAGGGCTAACAGAGGATCGGTCTTATCGACGGATCGGCTGAGAGCGCTGGCGATTTTTTTTTTTTCACGCTTTTTCTTGGATTAGCGCGTTTTTGCAAGCGATACGAATCTTCGTCCACTGGCGCGGAGAGTGTTGCAGTTTTTTTTTTCAGCGAAATCTTTGTTTGCGCAAAGCTGTTTGTGTGTACTGTGTCTGATTAGGGCGCTTCTCTTTATCGGCGCTGTTGAGGTAAATTTAGCTTTTCTCGGGATCGCTCGGCGCGATAGTCTGTTTGCTCGGGAAAGAAAAAAGGCTCGAAATGAAAAGTGTTTTATTTAAAATTTATACGACCGTATCGTAAATAAAATTCCTATAAATTTTCCTTATACATTTGCATAAATCACTCGTTAAGACCGTTTCAACGGCCATTAAACGGCTGTAACGTCTTTTCGATGAAGCAGTTACGCCGAGTGAAGATATAACATTGCTGAGGGGCTGAGTGCGCTATTTAAGTGTATATAGGAGAGCTCGCATTTTTCAGCGGTTTAAATATCAAAGACGCTCGGAGTGCTTTCCTGCACTTGATTGATTATTCATTAAGGAGTGATTATTACAACACGCCGTGAAAGTTTCAGTGAAAACAAAAAATATAGTCTACGTGCACACGCGACCGATTAGAATCGTATTAAACGTAAGGTATCTTGACTGACTTAGAAAGTTATCCATAAAATTAGCCTTCGGTGCAGGCGTCTTCAAGCGATGCTAAGCGGCTTTACGTAAATATTCAAATTACTATTAATTTGGTTATGTTTTAGTAAAGATCTTTAGATATTACGTTTAAAGTAATGTATTAGTTTCTAAAAAATATATATATTACCAGACTGAAGAGTTCATTATAGGATTTACAATATCAAACAATTTTTCTTGGAATAATATTTGAAGTTATCGAAGAATTAAATATAAGTATTCTTATAATTGAGGTTCAAGCCAATGATTAATTATAATAAGGTTATAAAACTCCAATAAAAGTATTAAAATAATCCAAAAACATACATGACTCGAGTAGATAATCCAATATTCAGCCCAGAAATTTATTGCACTCTGCTGGCTTGAAGAACCCAATCCTACTTTACTTTAATTTTGTTCGATAATCCTCTTATAAAAGAGTGATTGCTACTGGAAATTGAAGCACTTTAAAACATTTTGCAATTGAAGGTATGATTAACGTGCAAAAGTTCGCAGATTTCAATCTTTATTGTAATTATAACTATTTCAGATGCTTCAATGATTTATATAATTGGACTTCTTATAGTTATTGTAATATTATAATAAATAATAATACATTATAATATCGAATCTTCTACTTTATAATGTTGGTATTTAATTATAAATATTAGAAAAACTTTAATAAACTTTGATGTTTTGAAAAGCAAACTAAATTAATTTCTTTGAAACTTTGAGTTTGAGTTTGAGCAATACGTATTTAATAATCAATGATTAGAAAACTTGGTCTATTATATCATTTTAAAGTATAGTATAAAATACGCATGAGTTTAACTTTTGAGAGTTATAACAACACGATGTTGTAAATTTTAATATATAAACCTAAAGAGATTTATAATTTAATAAAATTTATTTACGAAATAAAAACTACAAACGCGTTATTAACTAAAACGACATAAAAATGATTAAAAAATTTATCATTTAAAAGTAGATAAAATATAATATAAAACCTGCAACATTCATTAAGAAAAGCATTACATAAATTATGCCCAAAACGTGCCCTATCATGACTCGTTTTAAAAAGATAGTTTACATAACAACATCAAATCCATTTTACTTATTTTCATCACAGCCTGCTATTTTATAGACAGACATAAATACTGCACGTAAATAATCGTAAACTAAACGTTCACCAAAATTTCGCAAAAACATCACCAAAAAATAACCAACAAACAACAAAACAAAAGAACCGCCCACTGCACCGGAAAACCAATTACACCCGCACACCAACCATAAAAATCACCATAGTTCAAACCGGCAACAAAGACCGCGCGGCCCGATCAAAAAACCCCGCTCCAAGTCCTCAACAAAAACCCAAGACCCCCGCTCTTATTGTTTTTCGGCGCGGTTATTAAAACAATCACCCGCTCTCTCAGCCGCGATTACGCGACAAAGAAGAAAAGTCCACTCGCGGAAACCGTACTAGAGCCTCTCAACTTCAAACCTAAACACACACACACACCTAACGCTCTTACGACCGAGCGCAGTGAATTTTGCTCTGCTCTATTTTCCGGAAAATGCGATTTACGATTACGCGCGCTCGCGCATTCACAATTTTTCAGTCCGGGGGGCCGTTTTGTAACGGGCTGTCGCTCGGTCTTGCCCGCTTAACTCGGCCGATTTAACCGAGAGTAAAAGTGAAATATCGCGGGTGGATATAAATTTCGCAGGGGGGGCCGAAAAAAAGGCCGTCCGCGTGAATTTGCATATAGGTCCGCGCGCGGTACAGTTAAACGCGCGCGCGCGCGCGCGAAAGCAGCCCGCGGCTGAAATTTATGTGGACGCACGTCAATGTAGGATACACGTGACGCGGCGGCTTAAAGCATGGGAGGAGAGAATGAGGGAGAGGGAAAAAGTGTTGTGGCTGGAATGAGCTTACGGTTTGTTGGTTGATTAATAACGCGAGCTTGCGCGTTGTTTTTTGTCGGGGGATTTTAGGCTTTCAATAATAAAGGGTTGAAGTTTATTAGAGGCTGAAGTTTTGCGTGACTGGAGTTTATTGGGCTTAGTGTGGTAACGTGCTGTAAATTACGTTTATGATTCCGCACTTTTTAGTGTTTATCACACGTGTTAGTAAGTGAATTAGCGGTAACATTAAAACGGGTGTTTCACAACATTTTCATTGATCTAATTGATTTTGAAAAATCTTTCACCTTGACTAGGTGTAATAAAGAAACCGATATCAATTAAATATCACTAATCTAAACCAATTCTCCACGATACTAACGGCCTACCGTCCAAACCAACCCGTTCTCGAAACGCCCGTAAAAAAAGCCATTACAGTAACGCAACCTCACAAATCAACCGCTAAAACAAAAAACGAAAAAAAAGGACCCATATCAGTTACCAAACCTCCACGCGGACCCCCAAGGTCTTCGACGCCGAAAATTACGCTATCACAGAGCGCGGACAGAGAAAACAAACTTGTATACGTATATATAAGTGAGCACACACTCACCCTTCTTATCTCTCCGTCCGGTGCGTGCGTGCGCGCGCTGCGGCGAATCGAGGTCGAAGTAGAAATCGGCTACCAACAAAGGCGGCCTCGCCAGCACAGTCACACACTTGCGTATATATCTGTATGTATATGTATCTAAAAATCCAGCTAAGGAGAGCGAGCTCCGCGAGAGGTGCGAGACCGTCGGTGTTACGGACTCGACTGATCGGGGGGCCTCCGAGAGCCGTCAAGTATAGAGAGACTCAGCACTGGGCCTCCTTTACCTGCGTGTGCAGCTGAGACAGAGAGTGAGAGAGGGGGACCGGCTACAGGAGAGAAAGAGAGAAAGAAGCGCGAGAGAGGAAGGCTTTGGAGAGGGGCAGGTATAAACGCTTACCTGCGTAGAAGGGGTCTCTCTCTCTTTCTCTCTCTTTCTTTCTTGGGATCTTTGTACACCGTTGCCAAGTTGTCAGTGCGTATATACGCGGACTTTAAAAGCGCGTTCGGCTGCTGCGGCCGGGATGGGTCAATCGCCATGAGAGAGTGGCTAACGAATTTTTAAAACCGATCGGCCTACCGCAGTCCATGGGAACCTGACGGGGGCCCGCCGTTTTTGCGCATTGGATTATCGAACGCGAGACGGACTGATAGGTGACTCTGCTCCTTTATTTGGTGATCTCTAATTGATATCTGTTTATTAGGAGATGAGGATCGGTTGTATTGATTGCCGATCGCGAGCTGATGAGAGGGCTTTGATTATAATTAATTTGCAGTTTAATTGAGCGTCTAATCCGGGGAGGGTGCGACGGCGCGCTACTACCAAGTTTCAATTAAGCGCTGTGCGAGGCTATAAAATTTGCATGTCTTCAAAAGAGCCGGGATAGAACGTTGTGACAATTATATTTATGGGATAATTGGAGCGGCACTTGGTTACTGGAAGTTTGCTGAGAGTAGTTTGCTTATTGGCTGCGTGATTTGTTGTTAAAATAGTAAGCTGTTTAAGATGCTATCGCTAATTGTTGATCTGGTACAATTATCATATTTTTTCAAAGTAATGTTTTTTTTACGATACAATTTTTCTCAATTTTCCGCATGAATTATTATACACGATCAAAATTATCCCATTTCAAATACGTAATTTACGACGTCTCGTAATAAACGATTCTTATTTTGAAAATTTACAACGCTAGTATAACCTATTAATATCTCATCGATGAAGCAATACCGTAACCAATCAATTAAACAATTTACAATAATAAAAACATTAAAAACACACCATAACCGGTAAACAATCCACCCATGACATCATTGTTTACAACTCGAACCCAGCCTCTCTCCTCAACCTCCAGTCCCTCATTACAAAAAAACATGACCCCCCCCCCCCTTAATTGAAAAACGGTACGATCAACTCCATAGAAGCCGGCGGCTTACGCGCGTTAATTAAATCGATCTTTTCCCTCTCTTCCCACAGAGGCCGCGCTTTTCATCCGCGCGCGGTCAAGAATACACACACACACATACATCTCGCCGCGCGCGGTCCTTGGCGTATACAACTTCCGTATTATTGTTGCTCGCGCGCTGGCCCGCAGGCGGTCCTCTCCCGCAACGCAAACAAGGAACGAATTTTCGCGCCCGCATACGCCCACTTTAATTGCCGAGAGAGCATTTGCATTTCAATGGGGCATACACTCAGCGCGCCGGAGAGTCTGAAAATCCTTTGCCCCGCGGTTTTCAAAAGGTGGCTTTCAGGGGGGAGGTGTTACGGTCTTTTTTTCGGTGCTGCTTGTTTGTAGGTATGGACGCTGGTTACGACGCTGGAGCGCCGGCAGCAAGAAAAATATATATATGTGGACTGGCGCTGATTGCTAGGCTATAGGAGAGCTTAGGGACCGCGGCGGGCTGCAGTTAACGGGCCGTTTTCGAATTATTGCGCGCGCGGATGAAGCGATTTTTTATCGGCGCGGGGGAGTTATTGGTGCGTGACCGAGCTTCGAGAGGTGCCAGTTTGCGGATTTTTCGAATTGTTTCTTTGGGCGCGCGCTGCCGTGTTATTATCGCGCTGAGAAAGTTAAACAAAGGAGAATTAATGGTTCTTGGGGTTTGTATCTGGTTTTATCATCGGATAATGACGTAATAATCCGGGGACCAGAGAAAAATTATACCGTTTATCGGAACGTCGTTAATTACGCTCATTTAGTATTAGCGCATTCGACTTTCATGTGCGCTTAAACTGTGAATATGAATTTCAAATCGTTTAATAGCGTTCGATATCTTCTAAAGTGTAACTCTTTTATAGATCTCGCACTTACAGTGTTGCGCGCATGCTAATTTCAATAATCGCAAGCAAATCAGCAACCGTTTCGCTAACTTACCGTCATTGAGAATCAATTTTTTTTAAAAAACCCGCTCACCTTGTTCCCAACCGAAAAAGTATGTCATTTCCAGCAACTCTTGCAAAAAGCCATAAACAAATCCAAGCGATTTTTATTACCTCACACATATACCCACAGCGTCCCCTAATAAACCGCGCCTCCCAACGAGTTCCCGCGCGAAAAAAAATCCGGCCCCAATTATTCTCCAATCCCGCTTCTCTTCCCAGGACAATTAGCGCGAACTCGCCTGCAGAGCCCGCTGCAATGAAAACCTAGTTACAGTTACACGGCTAATAATTTAAGCCGACGAAAAAACGATTTGCGCTCGCGCATCCGACCGGGTATATACACACTTCCTCTTCGCACAGTCTTTAACATCTGCAGACGCGCGCGGCGTAGGTGAAAAATAAAAGAAGGAAGAGAGGCGGGAGGTGAAAAAAAGAAGCAGCATAACGGAAGAAGCGCGCATACAAATGTCATTAGAAGCCTACGGTCGTTGATCTCCCGCGAGTGCGCGCAGCTAGACCGGCGCTCTCCCGCGAGAAATCTTATATATATAGCCTCCACCTTCGCGCGAGCTAGGCCTACTCTCCTGGATCCTTTCTCGCGCGAAACTGTGTGACTCAGCTGCTCTCGCCCTTTTTCTCTCTCTCTGTCTCTCTCACGAGGCTCTCCGTGACTCATGTAAGTGTATCGAGCGTAGGATCGGATGTGTATAAGCGATATATCGAATCGGAACGACTAGAGATCGTGTTCCAGTCTAGGCTGGACAGTTCCCGTGTGTACGTGACTTTTTTCGAGCTGGTGTGCGCGTCCGGGTCGTGCGTTGATTGACTTTTCGGACGCTTTTTATTATTCGTGGAAGAGAGAGTTTGTCGACTCGCGCGTCATCTATTACACGGAGATCCTTTTTACGTAAGGAGATCGTTTGCTAGTTCCGCTGGAGAACGGTTGCGTCGTTCTGTGCACAAAGATAAGGCGGAGCAAGCGTTTTTTTTTTTTTTAATGATTTTTGGCATTTTGGTTTAGTAGTCAGCACGCGGGGTTTGTAATTGAAAATCGTAAATCGCGCCGGTGAGCTTTTGGGGAAAAATGCGATGATTCATTGGGTTTTCTTAAATAATTTAATGCTAGGCCCCGCCGGTGTAACTGTACATTTTAATAAACTATTCGTTAATAAATTCAAGTTCCGCGCACGCGCTGGCTTGGATGATTTATCTTGAGAGCGCGCGCAATTTCACTTTGGTAATTTAAATACATTCAGATGTGTTTTATTGAAGATGAATCCTCCGTTCGATCGAAGCCAAATTACGTTATAAATAATGACGATATTTTGTACTTGCGAGTTTTTAAGGCTTGATTAGCGATGCAGGAAACGAGGATATCAAAATCGTGTATAAAGTTCTTTAAAAAGATTCCGATTTCACAAAAAATTGCTATTTTAATTTATCTAGTTTAATAACGACTGCACTGGAGTCTGCAAAAATTTAATTAAAAGCAGCGGCGCAGCTTTTTATTAATTTTTCTCGCCCGCTTTGACAACCAAAAATGCATGAAAATTTATATAAAACTCTCAAACCCCGACAATAACGTGAAATGACGATATACCTTCGCGAACGGCTCTCCTTTTGAGCTTTTAATTTATTCCCAAGCGTGTGTGCACGTATATTATAAATCGCGTTCTCGCGTGTACCTTTAAGACTTCAGGAAGTTTAAAGTGAAGAGTTTAGTCAAAACATAAACTTCAAGAAACCGTACATCTGCATATCTATATCAGAGGAAAAATTTATACCTCAGAGGCCGCCTGTGTGTACGATAAATCTCATAAAAATGACTTATACAATGCACTTATGTAAACTAGCACGAAAAGGTTGAAAAAAACGAGAATCTTACAGTTACGTCGGCTTTGCATTTTGGATGCTGCGCGATAGGTACTCGGAAATTTAACGTAGAATTTGAATAAATGAGGCATTTAATTAATGCTAAGATAAGAGGCTCACATTTACCGTTATCGGCTTTATCTGTAACCGATACCCAAGCCGTATTCGTCTACTTGTGGGCTAAGGTCAAGTCGATTTTGGGTTAAACAATTTTAGATGTATGCAGGTGTATCTTCGTTAAAACTGTACTCCGATAAGCGCATAAGTTTACGCGAGATTAGATCGAAGTGAGCTAACGATACGAAAATAATCCAAATTTAGTCACAATTTGAGAACCTTGAGGATTTAAAAAACAAACACAGAGCCAAAAACAGACCGTACACATCCGATGATTTCACTGCTTCACCTTGTAAACCTTCGATAACGACCCGCGCTCTCTCAATCGCTGCTCTAAATCTCTCGAAAACAAAAATACCGCGAAATGTCACATTAAAAAAATATCCCAACCCACCGCGCAAGTAAATACGTAAATAACTTATGCACCTCGCTCGGCATCCCGCGGAATTAATATAACTCTTGCAGCTCATTATCTCCTCTTTACCATGCCATTAAACGCACCGGCAGGAGCCTCACATGTAATGCACCTTACGTAACCCAAAACGACGAGCCGGCGCACCAAAGACGGCGTCGCTTTAAAAAACTGGTCCCCCCATAACAGCCGCGCAACTGGAGCGCTCCGAAATCCTCGATTTATACATCATACACGCGAAATAAGCCGGCCCTCGATCTCCGTTTTTACATCGCTCGCCAGGAAAAAAGGGGAAAATGTATATCGGCTTTTCTCTTTCTTCGCCGGGGCTTGTTTATATATATATGAAACGGTTTGCGAGAGTGTAAGTCGGGCGAAGCGAGACATTTCGAAAGAAGTTTACGGCTTGTAAAAGACTGACCTTGTTTCGTGCGCGCTCGGCTGTGTGTGGATAGGTTCGCGCTGGTACGAGGTTTAATAATAATTGTAGGACTGCCGCCGGACCAGGAAGAGAAAAAGCGCGAGAGATAACATATATATAATTCGAGCGAGTGTCGCTTGTGGGTATATACGGCTGCAAGATCTATTGCACAAGGGGCTTTGGGGCCGGCTGCGTTACGCGCGCGGCTATGCGATTGTTTCGTCAAATTGATAATGATGCCGATTTGTCTTACGAGGTTTATTGGGTTTTGAAAGGTGCGTTTGCGTTGTTTTTTTTCTATTTTGGATAAAGAGGTTTTTTATGGATTTTCTTTGTTGTTTTATTTTAGACTGCTTTGTGAAATATTTATCGGCGGTAAATGCAGGTATTTGTATTCTGCGATGCAAAGGTTGAAAGTATTCTAAGTTTAATTAACGACGGCGGTTAGCAAAAGAAAGAAGCACTTAACAGTTCATTTTCCTTCATGCTAAACGTAATTTAAAAGTAGGACTTCAATTCCATTAAAAGCGCTGCCGTAATTATATCCTTGAACAATTTTAATTTTTTTTTTCTGCAAAATTGCAATTTTAAGAAATTAGTTTATCACGACAAATTATATACATCCTAATTAAACACCATGGTTCCTTTGTAGTAATAAAACCTGTGAAAATTTTATAAACTCCGATCCAGCGTTCAGCCAAACTCGCTTTTCTACTTCAGTTGCGCTGAAATAAAAGAAATATACAACTCTCCTTCCGCGATATTCATACCGCACCTATACATAAAAAATTATCCTCTAATCCGTTACCAGCTCTCATCAATACTAATCCCCATTCTCATCTCCACCCTCTGACCTTCTCAACCTAAAAAAAAATCATCTCAACAATAAAAAATTTGCTACGAAACGCCCTCGCTCACTCTTGTCCATCTATACTCACTCAGAAAGGATCGAAAGCAGGAAACGGCCGCATCGTTCCTCTCGCCTCGTCAGAGAGAAAGGAGATCGCTCTCCTCGCGGGCGTAAATATACACACGTACACACAGCCACAGAGAAAGACACTTCTCGTATATACATCCAGGAAATCCGAGCCGCTTGCGCGCGCGAAATTGAAGTTTTCGATAGTCGAGAAACGCGCGCAGAGAGAGAGAGAGAGAAGTCGTATTACAAGGAGATCGGCGTCGCGAGAGAAAGTCTTTCGCGGCTTTATGATATACCACGTCGGCGGCGCACGATTTTCAGAAGTAGGTCGATTGCTGAAACGGGGCGTCGCGCGCAAGCGGTGCATCGCCAGAGAGAGAGCCTCTTTTATATAAAAGAGCGCGCGGCCGTGAGGTTAATCCGTTTTAGCGCTTGATTTTCTTCTCGCTAAGAGAGAGAGAGAGAGAGAGAGAGGAGAACAATGACCGAGACGGCCGGATTGTCTTTCGTTCTCGCGTACTTCCGGTAATAATAATCTGATTAAGGAGGTCGCGCAAGAGCGGATTCGGCCTGCTCTCCTTCCGTTTCGAGCGCGCGCGCTTCAGTTTATGTGTGTGTCAAAAATATATCGACGATGCGCCACGTGGGTTATATATGTGTATGTGTACGAGGAAGACGAGGATCGATGCTTTGTTACGGGTGATGCGAGGGAAATTGTTGCACGCGAGCGTTGGCGGAACTAATTTTGTTGTGATAACGAAATTTGTTGTTGAAAATCTGATTTTGAAATTGCTGAGCAGCGAGCGATTAACGGCTGGATTTAGTAGTGTTATTACTGCCTCGGTTAAATTTGAGTATGAAAATAGTATGTATTTGAGCGAGGATAATTTTAATGTGTTGATACGTGGAGACGTTTTTCAAAGGATTTGTTTCAAGTCAAGAACGTGTAATTATTTTATATTATATTTAATAAAAATCAATATATGTAAATTAAAAGGATATATTTTACAACTTTACTCAACAGTATTATCTCAGATAAGAAATAAGAAATAATCCTGTTCCCGTTAGATAACAACTTGACCTCTGTATTGCTTTCTCCACGTAAATGATATTGAATAATCTACAGTAACTAGCAAACTAGTTATTATTTCTAAACTTTAAATAATATATGTAATTATCAATTTTCTTCTAATTTCAAGTTGTCTTTATTAATACATTCTTACGTTATATAAATTACTTCAACGTACATATTCTTCATTTCGACATAGAAATTTTCCTTCTGCCTTAAAAATCAGACTTACAAATTATATTTTATTAAACCTTATTATATATTAGTGTCTTTTATAATTCAAATTCCTTGGTATTTTTTAATGCCCAAACTATTAATTTCTACTAAGAAACTAATAATTAATATTTTATAATAATTTATGATAATAATGTTACAATAGAGTATTAAAAATTTATAAAAATTGACGATGAAAAGAAGGCCGCAAAACTTTCGAGAAAAGGCCATAACAATTTTATTTATAAATAACCTATATAATAAGAATACGTAAATTTAAAAAAATTGCATATTGAAACTCGGTTCAACAAAGAAAAGTACAACAAACTACCGGCACTGATCAATAATTTACCCACATAATAATCCCGCAAATTACACTTTCCACAACTACAAAAAGAAAACAGTCCACAAGAAGCAGCAAAACATTCCAACAACCACTTCTTCGTAAACAATTTTTTGCATCCTCATCAAACTCCCTCATACAAAAATAAAAATATCTCTCCAATCCTTGGCCACTAATGTCGCAAAAAATCTCACGCATACATTAGGGGTCGACGATTCCTCCACGCTCCTCGCTCCCATCTCTTGCCCCCGTCGCCTAGACATTAATTTCCGATAAAATAATTGTCAGTCAGCGCTCGTTCATTTGTCCGGCTTCCCGGTATGGCCACACATTCTAGCGAAAAAAAAAAGGTAGCGATGCTGCTCACGCCCACCTGGGCGGTCCCAGCTCCTGATGATAGACGCGCATGCAGCAACTGCACGCGATAAAAGTGAAATCAACGATAAGAGAGCAGCGCTCTAGCATATATATCTTCTTCTGCTTTCCCGCCTCTCATTACGCGACTTCCTTCTCTCGTTTCTAAAAGCGCGGGCGACTCGGCGCGTTTCACTTTTTACCGCAGCCGCGACTAATAAGAAGTTTTCCCGATCGGCTTTTTCAGATACGCGGGACGCGCATCGCGATGTAATTTTCGCCCTCCCGCTAATTGGCGCTGATGCAAAGGAAGAAAGACGAGGTTGCATTGGGGGAGGTGGTTTTGGATTTTTAATTGATTTAATGACGTTTGATATGCGCCACCCCGACCCACATTATATTTTTGTCGGGGTGGCATCGCTAATTAGGTTTCTAATTTCATGTATAAATGCATAAGCAGCTGCCGGCGTTCGTGGAAGTGATATTTCGCGGATGTTTATGGAGGAGGATCGAACGAAGCTGCTTTGGTGGATGAAAAAATTAATTGGTACGGAAAGATGCAAACAGGGTATTTTATCAAATTTTTTTCTCGCCCGAGCTCTGCGGATGGCGAAAACTAACAACCTGTCAGAGGGAGAATATTTCCCGAATTTTCGGCTAAATTAAATTGCCCGCTACTTCAAAGACATTCCTCCTTTTGCAAAGTCAGAATCTTGGATCTTGTCCAAGATAGAATTTTTCTTGTTACAACCGACATATTTTAGCTAGGGAGGTAGTTAATTCACAGGGAAAAAAAGAATTTTAAGTGTGACTTGAAAAGACTACGTTTCTTTACTATTTAAATGATTTAATTTTAATATATATATAGCATACAATAATATTTTTTTCATTATTTGAAAATTTCACATTTTGGACAATAATGAAACATTTTAGCTGAGATCGGAGCATTCTACTAGACTAATTCATGTGACCACTTATTACAAACTTAAGCTCTGTTAATTTCACGAGCATAATGATAAAATGTTTCATAAGGTTGTTCCTCTTGTAATAGGATGTTATTTCCGCTAGCTTAGAGTTTAATTACGTAAAAGAGGAAAGGCGCCAAATATGGTAAACTCATTTTCTTTCGTATAAATAAAACCACCAAAAGCAATAATTTCAAACAGTAGTTTTCGTAAGCTATGTTTCAAAAGTTAATATTTACACTTTCATATTATGAATAATGCATGCGCGGTTAAAAGAAAAATTCTCAATTAAAGCTTGAGTAGTTTTTCTCTAAACAACTTTGTGACTCCATTGAGAATACATCCAATCCGACCGATCGGTACCTTTGAAACTGGACATTTTTAATGAAACGCCTTTTCCATAAAAACGTTCGAAACAGTGAAAAACATTGTGCAATCTTTTTCTGCAATTACACTTTCTCCCAGTTCGCAAGCCTGAGTCACCTTTCGATTTTATTTACTTAGTCATTCGAGAGTTAACAAGATGAACATCTTTAAATGACTCGCGAACGGGTCTCCTTTTTTTGTGACAAATCTATATGCGTCACCGTTCGCCACAATGCAATAAATCGCTTGTCAAAAGCAGTGTGCACCGAATCGCTTGAAAAATTATAGCCACGCGTGCCGGAATTTGGCTCCTTTCCTCTGTACTTATGCCCAGGTACGAAGCAATAAATTAAACTCTAACCATAAGCAAAAAAAATACAATGAACAACGCAGGAGAGCGATGGCGGTTGCGAGGGTAGCGACGCCGAGACGATGATGATCGGTAATGGCTCAAGGCGGCTCGATCGCGATCGCGATACCGAGGACGAGGACGAGGCTCGGGAGGAGAGGAGCTCGGAGAGTGGCGGTGGTTTCGGTGGTTGGAGGAACCACCTACTCGGTGGCCTTACGCAGCGCGTCAAGTCCTGGTACTGGGGCGCCAGACCCCTCGTAAGTCCCTCTTCTCTCTCTCTTTCTCTCTTTCTCTCATTCTATCACCTTTCCTCTTTTTCACTCTTTCGCTCCTTTTCTCTTCTCTCTCTACTATCTCTCTCTCTCTCTCTTTTCTTTCTTTCTTTTTCGCCAGTTCTCTCTCTCACTCGCGCTCTTTTTCAAACACACACTCAACGTCTTCTTACTTAGTGTCGTTATTGTGATAAGCCCTTTCTGATTGGCACGAGGATTTTTTCTATCTTTTTCTCACGAGATATTTGATTCCTAAAATACTTTTCAACAGTTTTTATATATCTCTCGCACTTTGCTGTGACTCACGGTTCTTATTAACTTTTAGTTTTTTCTCCACTTGGTTTGGTTATTTCTTTTGCTGTTTTTTTTTTCTTTTTGTATTGTTTATCTTACCTTCTAAATGCACTGTAGGATGCGCTCATTTGGCGTATCTTATAAGAAAAGAATGCAATGATCACACACCGCCCACTCTGTGATTTATTATCCACGATATGTATGGTTTGATTTGCTGCGAGCATCAGGACTGACGTGGGGAAAGTCGGAAAAAGTGAATTTTTCTTTGTTTTATGAAGAGAAGGTGAAAACAATTGATAACACAATTAGGAGAGTCAACTTCTCTGAGAATAATTTTTATTAATATTAATGTATGGTACCTGTTATTTGAAATTGAACTTACATGAACATTTCCATCGTTGTGAATTATCTTTCTATAATAAATTAAATTATCATCTGTAGTTTTTCATTATTAAAAAACAATATTTAAGTACATGTTGGTTTGTACATAAAGAAATACTGGTTATTAATATGTAATCATAATCAACGATAAAGATGTTAATATGACAGGAAAAGTAGATAACATATTGGTTTAGTACTATAGAATAATAAAATAATAATTGGTAAATAATAATAATAAATAATTGGTTTAGAAGAATAGATTTTAATAACGTTTAACCTTCATTTTAGTTAGTTAGCTTACATCTTAGATTTAGTTTTTTATAAATATTTTTTAGAAATAGCTCTTTATTTTTTTACTTTGTAAGTATTTTCCTATAGTAATGCAAATATTTTAAATAACAAGTTTTTTAAATTTTGACTATTATTTTTATAATTAAAAATTATTATAACATATTTATAGAGAAGAAAGTTGTTAAATATTTTGTCTTTTTGAATTAGAATAACAACTTCTTAATCCCTATATTATTATAAATTCACTTTCTATCGGATTTTCCCCACCTATTTATTTTTGTACTTAATGTATTCGTTTATATACAATATTATTTGCACATAATTCATGGTATTTTATTTAATTTCTTTTTTTATTTGCTTGTACTTTTAAAAAAAAATTTTTGCTTAACAATATACAATATGAATATGTTTTTAAATTATCTTATTTAGCAAACTGCTTTTTTAAAGTTTTTTATAAATTGGAAAAAAATATAAATAAAGTAAAATTGAAGAAACAAATTTTTAATATTATCGGTTGAGACTTTCGTGTTCGAATAAAAGAAGAGAGATTTGGAGAGACAAGAGAAAAATTATGATCATTGGAAAATCGAAATCCAAAGGAATATAAGAAATAAAATTTAATAGGAGCGACTGATGCTTTTGGCATGACTAACTTCATTTTAGATTTATCTCTCTATCTCTCTTATCACATTTTAATAGTAAATACGATCGATCCTTTTGCTATATAGAGCCTCATAGTGAATAGTCAAATATACATATTTACATATATTATATATATATATATCTAGCGTGTGTACGTGTTTTCTTAGATGTCTTGCACTCGCTCTTTTTATTATTGTCTTTGTATATTATATTTCAAGCACGATATATACTTCTAGATGTCTTGGCATGCACGTTCACATATGAGACGATAATCGCAAAGTTTGAAAAAAAAAATCAATATAGTTTTTAAACAAGTAACGATCAACAAATTTGCTAAAAAATCAATTAGATATATCACAATCTGCTTTTCAATAATTGGAGCTAGAGAATAATGTGTGTATAATATAGGTCAAAATTCACATTCAAATATATAAATTAATTCATATTATAAAACACATTACATACACATGAACACACTTAAAATTAATACCCGAGCAACGGAATAATTTAATGACTTCGAAATTTGCTTTATAGTTATTTATTTATTTATACTTATTGAATTTTTATGTTTTATTTTGTCGTTTAGCAGCATTTAGTTAGCTATATAAGAACAAAGAAATTTCTTTAATTTTTTTCGATATTCAGATATTAATATTTTCAGCGAAAGTGCAGAACAAAGAAAATAAATGAGAAACACATACATATATTTTCCTTTTTTTGTCTTCATCACGTTCTTTGTCACATCAAGATTTAGAAACACCAAGAAATCGAGCCTTTAAACTGGTCAACTCATCAGCTCTCTAAACCTTGGGTTCTTCCTCCATTATCGAGAGATCAGCTGAGCCACAGACTATATCGTATTGCATTATTTCTAACTCTCGTAGAATCTAGTTGTCATAGACTGATAGTTTAACATTTTTTACAAAACTTACATGTATTTTTTATTTTTAATTTTCATTTTTATTAAGCAATTTAGATTAGTTGAATGCAAAAACATAATTTCAAAACTTTGAACATATAAAATTTTTGACAAGATATGTATAACAACATTACAGGTTCAGATGAATTTTTAGGTGTACTAACATTAAAGTTCGTACATAGGGAAGAGACACGCGGCGTGTGAGTCGTTATTTATTAACGAAAACAAAAGCAAAGCAAAAAAAGTCAGTCTAAATAAGTCTCGCGCGTCTCGCAACACCACCACCGTCACGACCGCCACCACTTTCCGAAGCACCAACCAATTAACACCCTACTGCCACTGCCAGCCTATTCAGCAAGCATGAAAAAAAATTCTCAATTTACTTATTACCTCTCAATTATTTACTTATATAATGCTCTTGTGGAAATGTGTATTATACACGCATTGTACGTATTATCCATATAATTATCAACTTTTTTATCTTAGGTAATTTTATATACTTACTTAAATTGCGCTCTCATATATCCACGTATTCTTGTACTTACATCTAGAAAATTTTTTCAACCTAGGTCTATCTCATAGAAATTAGATTTTGATTATCACTATTATTCGTTTTCTTTTTATTTTTTCGTGCAGTGATTGTGCCCTGCGTGCAGTTACACGCTTTTATTTTATTAATACAGGCGCGCGCTGGCTTAGCGACTCCGGCCAATCTTTTCTTGTGCAAGACTAAAACGGTAAATATTACAAATCGGAGTGACAAGCTGAAACAATGGAACTCTCGAATTATCAATAATACATTTTTATTTTCATTCTGACAAGTTCAAGTTCTCGTTAAAAATGCAGAACGGTGAATCATTTTTTAAATATATGTTTTTATCTAAAGAAAAATACGCGATTGTTTAATTAATTATTGAATTCACGTTCACGATTTATAACATGATCGCAAATTTATGATCAACAATATTACCTTTAGAATTTTTGATTTATCGTCATTTAACATTCAAAAAAGCCAAATTTTAAAATCATTTTTGCCAAAAACCAAAAACACCGTCAAAACTTTCAAAATCTCAAAAACGGAGTCGCGAAGGCATCGCCGCCATAAAACTATCTAGTGCAGCCGCGTGATCTAACTCTGTAGTAAAAAAAAAGTCAATCTAAAACCAATCTCTCAACCTTCTCAATACCACGCACCCCAAGACTAACCCTCCGCGCTGCCGGGGCGCTGTCTCGTTTCCAGGAGCTCGCCCACAAGCTCTCACGAAGCTTCGACATGCAGGAGGCCCAGCTGCTGGAGGAGGCGGGTAGCGGCACGACCGGCAGCACCGGCTCCGGGGGCCCGCCCCGCCGTCACCACAGCGCCCAGAGGCTGGCCCGGGGCCCAGGCGAGGCCGGCGACAGGCGCGAGGAGGACGCCGCGGTGGTCGTGCCGGATCACCAGGGCAACCTGCGCATCATCGTGAAGAAGAGCAAGCCGACACTGGGGATCGCCATCGAGGGTGGGGCTAATACGAAGCACCCGCTGCCCAGGATTATTAATATACACGTGAGTTGAGACTGGTTTTTTGGGGGATGGGTGGGGTGAGAAATGATTTTTAAGATTCGGATGATGATGGTTTTGTCGTGAGCGTTTGAAATTGGCTGGTCATTTTGTAGCTTCAATGAGTTGAATTAATTAGAGTTGTTCGGTACTATTTTTAAGCGTGCGTCATTACTTGATTTAATAAAGCATTTGCCGTTAGAATGTAGTCTGGCGTTTTATAGTTGTAGAGGTATGCTACGCAGTTTGTATCATAAACAAACCTTGAACGGTAAACTGCGCGATTAATTTAATATTGCCATAGAAATGGAAAACTTTTGAATAAAAGATTTTTGAATAAGATTGCATTCAACGTAATTACTTATCAAGTTCTGGAAAATTAGCAGTAGAAACGAATTTGAATTGAACATGAGTTCCTTATGCAATTAACAGGGAGATAGGCGTGGATGCGGGTCTTTGATTTTCATCTGGTTATGTGTATGAGCATTAGAACAGACACATTGTTACGAAATCAGAAATTTTACTGAATGAGATGGTAATCTAGATAAAGTCTTTTAAATAGTATTTTACAATTTGCATATGTAGGAAAATTTACTAAAAGTATAGATGTATTTTGTTTGTGAACTTGTGGTTATATTAAAATACGGATTATCTTTTAATAAATAACTTTTGACAAACAGCAAAATTTTAAATGATGTTTTCAAGCTGTAGAATTTTAAAACATGTGCTGATAAATTTATGTTTAAATATTTAATAACCATCAACATATTTTAAAAAAACTTTATTTACGCCACGCAAAAATCTGCCTCCTCATTAAAAAATTCAATAACTTCAAAAACACACGGTTTAATCCAAGCTTTAAAAAAACCACGAAAAAAGAACCAATATTCCGCTAAACCTCTTATGCGATTTCCGATAACAGCCGAATTAATAGCAGCGCGCCATCAAATCCCAAGCATCCGCCAACCCAAAAAAAAAGAAAATTAATAACAAAAAAAAAATCATAAGCCACGCGCGATCATCGGCATCGTATCCCCCCAAAGGTCGACGCACCGTAGCTCGCTCGTCATCGATCGAAAAGCGTGGATCATCGTCGGCTTATATATATATATATATATATATAAATCTTGACCTCCGCGCTGAAATGAAAGGAAACAATATAGCACCGCGCCGAGGCGTGCGATCGGGCAGAGTCGATTTTTCATCGAGTCTCCTCGATTTCCGGGATAACGAGGCTAAAGAAAAAGTAAAAAAATAATCGAGCGCAAGATGAATGAGAGAGTCGAGTGATCGAGGGATTATAAAAGAAGAGCCGTCGCGTCGGGCCAAAGACTTTCGCACGGTCTAGTTCGGCTGCGACCGGTCTCCTATATATATACACACACCTAAAACGGTGCCTTCGATGCGCGCGGCTGTCTCTGATGAGGATCGAGTTGCCTACAGTGTGAGCTTACGCATGAGGGATAAGGAAAAAAGAAGCGTTCGTGGTTTATGAGATGACTTGATTAAGGATTGGAAGGGGATGGGGTATGTAAGGTAAAGCTGCAATTATGTAAATGATACGTATCTGCGGTGACTGAAGTTTATGCTGTCAATAAGTTAATGCATAATCGGGTTTCTCGGGGGCACTTTCTAAAGATTTTGAGGAGACTGATTGCGACTTGATCTGATAAGGGTTTGAAAATACTGATTTTAATTGTAGGATCGGTAAGGCGAAGAGGCGAGTGATTGAGTTGTATACTGTGGGCTGTCTTGGTTATGTATATGGTGTTTCATATTATTTCTTCGCGTAAGATTAAACGGTAACGTAATTTTAAACGTAACTTTAAATGATATTTTAATT
This sequence comes from Eupelmus urozonus, assembly GCA_900480035.1. Lineage (NCBI taxonomy): Eukaryota > Metazoa > Arthropoda > Insecta > Hymenoptera > Eupelmidae > Eupelmus > Eupelmus urozonus. The sequence goes on along the minus strand of UELX01002432.1, from coordinate 975 downwards.
AAAAGTAATTATTAAATATGTAATCTAAAGCTAAAAATGTTAACAAACGTTGCTTGCGTTATTTATTAATATAACTGGAACAATTTATCTGTTCATTCAAGAGATAAACCATTATTCAAATGTTAACAGTTTACGGGCTTATTTTTAACCTTGTAAATATACGATTTCATTTAACTTTGCATTTTTCAGCATTCTTAATCAAAATTTTATGTACACCATAAACGGTATTATACTGCCGCAAGACAAAATGTGTCGTGAAGTCATCACAGGCAGCTTCACATGGAAGGATTGTATCTTGCGGACAATAAATTCGATAAATCACGCAAACAAAATTTTTCATTGCAAAATTCGTTAACGCAAATATTAAACGAACAAAATTTTATCTTTATCTCCGGTGTATACCATAATGCTTGCGCCACGTTGAATTTACATTTTATCTTTGGCTTCATAATAACAAGGGCCCTTAAAATTCAGCAATTTTAATTTCAGGAAATATGAAACTTATGCATTAGCTGCACAATATGGATCTGATGATATTAATTTTGGTTAAGCGCAATATTAAAATTGCATACTGCATTTCGATTGATTTTTAATTGACTTATTAAAACTTTTTTTGCAATAAATTAATTTCAAATACTAACTCACTAAAAATATCAATAAATTAGTAAACAATTAATTTTATATTTAAAAAATGGTAATAGGCAGTAAAAATTACAATATTTTATTGATTTTCGTAATACAAAAATAAACTGACGAACAATTCCTTCAAAACTCCTACACAACCGAAATATAATCTCACTGCGAAGCAGATTGCGACTGAATTCACCACACGTTTTTCCCGAGTTCAGCAAACCAGAAAAATAGTCGCGCTACCGTATCCGTCCAGGCCAACTTTTTGCCTCGCACCCATCCATTTCGTCCTCGAATTTTCATTAAGTTTCATTTGCGCTCGCCCCCCCCCCCTCCACCCTAACT
>UELX01002431.1:0-31192 GCA_900480035.1 Eupelmus urozonus | reverse complement strand
AGTGTTCCCCTCCACGGAAATCTTTAGTAAAAGGCGAAAGATTTATGCGTGTTATGAAGGGAAACCAGAGTAACGAATTGTATTCTGAGCTCGACTTATAAGTTCTAAACTTGCTTATTTTACTTGCGGAGACAAACTACGGGTAGCCACCTGGCGGATGATTTGCGAACTATTACATTTGCCGCCCAAAATATAAAGTTTTTAAATTTTATAATTTATTACATTTACAATTTCTTAAACGATTCAGTTTATGGTTTTTACCTTGCATATTTTTTATAACTATTAATTAACATTAATCTAGTTCTAAATAAATTTAGGTAATAATATTTAAATATCCAACCATTGCAGGTGCAGTAAAATTTCAAATTTATTTGTCAATAAAATTTTAATATAATTTTTTAATTAATTTATTTATTTCAATAATGGCATTCAAATAACTTGAGAGCATGTACATTTCTGTTTGTTAAATTAAATTAAAATAATTTCAAAGAAAACTTTATTGATCGTTAAGATTCAGTTAGTTGCCGTTTAGAACAATTTTATCGAAATTCCTTATCAAGGCTATTCGTAAAATATTTTGCAAACAAATAATGTGTTACATAATATAAAATTTATTCAGAAGCTCATAAATTAAATTTTTGTAAAAAATGATTTAAATAATTTTATATTCTGACAAACAAGTAAATGATTCTACAAAAAATATACAAACAATAAATATTTCCTATTCATATATTAACATGTATAAAGCCTTTGAAAAATGAAAAATTTAGTGATTCTAATAAAACCAATTAAAAGTTAAAATTATAATTTTATTTTTACTTCAATAAATAATTCCATTTTTTACTTTTTTTTAAATTTATATTTAACAAAATCTATTTAAGCTAATAAATCTCTAACAAACTTGAGGGAGCAGTTAGTTGCGGTATTAAATTAGAGCCCTTTGATAGTTACCATATCTATTTAAGTTTTAAATTACTTATATTAAAAGTTAATTAAAGTTCGTCTCAAAAAATTGTAAGTTAAATTTATTGTAGCATCAAGGCTAACTCAATTATTTCACTGTTTACTCGGGGAAAAAGCAGATGGCTGTTATACTGGCAGTAACTTATAGACAAAGCGACATAGTAACTCAGAAAGTCTGAACGAAGCAAATACCTCAGAAGATGAAACTATAAGTTTTAAAGAGTTAAACAACATGTAGCATTGGAATTAGAACGTAATTTACGCGTTTGAGCAGTTTTATTACATTTTAGAAATAATTGCAAACGTAGCAAAGACCTGGAATGGCAAAAGCGAAAAACGAGAGAGACAACGTGAATAATCCAAATAGCCAACAAATCTCAGAAGCGTTAGAAAGGAAGCTGCGAGAGAACTACTGAAGGTCTAGCATAGTTGCCGTATGCGCAAGGAGTATAGCCGGCCAGTCTGCCGAAAACTTTGAATCTCCTTCTATATATCTAGCTGCAGCCGTATGCGAGCTTAGCGAGAAATTTACGGGCGAGTCACGCAATCCCTTTTTGACCGTCCCTAAGCACGTAAGGTAAGTTCGCTTTGCTAGGAGAGTGTGCATGGTTAACCGCGGATATCTTCTTATCAGCCGGATGATATGTGGCCGGTGAGATATTTTCTATACATATATCGCCCCGCCATTTTTCCCCTTTTTATGCGCATGATTTAATATCTTAATGCACATGACGATGTTAATATGTTTTGGAGATATATACGCATACACTTGCGTGTTAGAAGGAGAGTGGGAAGCTCCGACTGCTCGCTCACGCTTGCTTTATTATTGTACTTTTATATACACTGGAAAGACAGCGCTTTATGCGTGGAATTTTTACAGCCCTCTTTGCCGGCGCGGTGCGCTCCGCGCGATGCTGATCTTGCACCGAATTGCTTGATGGATATCGCTTGGATTTATTATACCTCTCTCTGATTTTACCTTTGTTAATGCCGTGTAATCTTTTTCCTCAAATAACATTCGTTTCAAAATATATTTTTCTTTTAAAAGTGAGAATTACGATTTAAATGAAAAATCACCGAATATTTATCATTTTAATAAGTCAAATGGAAGAATAAATATTTTTATTTCCTTAAGATATTGCGAAAATGAATGTATTCTATAAATTAATGCAAATTGTTTAGCAAAGATGCGCTCAGACAAACAAAAACAAAAGTTATAAATTACAGAAAAAATGTCTCGTCTTTTTTATCGCAATTCCAGTAAAAAAAATCAAACTCCTAACTATGTTTAAAAACATCCAAGAGTGAATAAAAAAATCCCTGTAATAGAAACTTAATTTCGCGCCGTAGAAGAAGCCGAGAGAAGAATGTCGCGCATATTTTTCGGCCTTAAAAATAGCCAGCTCGCTATCTCTCGCCGGCATTTTTTCACACACACACATAGGCACGCGCGCACATAAAGTCCAATATGGCTGAAACTGACGCAAATGGTACTAAGGCTAAATTTAGAGGAAAACGAGGTATGCGCCGCGCTGGACCGGCGCCCGAGGCGAACCATCTCATTTTCCCGTCTGCAACCTGCGCGTCTGAGTCTCTCTGCCTATATGCGAGCGCGCGTAGTGCAGTAGTTACATAATTCGCCCTGCACTTACTTCCTGCGCAAAAAAAAGAATGCGCGGCCTTGGCTGGCGAATTTTAAAATCGCGTCCGGTGCGAGAAACGTTACGAGACAAACTCGAGCCAGCGGAAGACGATGTATTTACGAGGAGAATTCGTTATGAGTTGCACGTAGTTTTTTTTCTCTTGTGAATCTCCGCGTGCAAGCGAGCTTGGATCCGAGAGAGGGATTTCACTGTACAAGGAATTTTCTTGGGAGTTTGGAGAATTTTAAGAATTTTATTATAGCTTAGGTATACTGCGTCGGATCTTTTGGTTTCGTTGCAGAAAAGTCCTGCGAACAAGATCGGTATGCTGTAAACTGTTTACCATTTGTCGGCAGTGATTTGCCAGAATGAAGCAAATTTCAAAATTCTGTTAAATTTAAAAGTTAATTTTATCCTTTCAAGTATGCACTTAGTATGCATTTAGACTAAAAATGCAGCGACTTTCGAGCTTCGAGAATCCGCTGAATGTCGTGATTACGCAAGAATGTGTACAAACTGAACGTGACAGAATTCCGGCTTCAATAGGGCCTCGGCTATACCCTTGATTTTTGCAGCGCGGCGCTCGGCTATAGAGCTGAGGCAGGCGCGCTCCGAATTCCCAAGCGTCTCCGGGGCCGAAGCTTTACTTTATACTTGAGAAAAGTCGCGCGAGGAACGCGCAAGCTCCCAGAGTGTCACGGGCAAACACATAGAGGAGCTTTTATGCTCCTCGTCCCTTCCCTCGGCTCCCGGGGGCGCGTCTGCATGTGCACGTATACGTGCGCGCGGATGCGACTTGCAGTTACAAATTTGAAGCTGCAGCGCGAAGTCAATCACATGTTGCACACGTGTCGCGCATGTACACATAGTCTGCAGGCCCCGAGAGCTCTCCGGCTCGTCCGCTGGGGCGCGTCCTTACGTCACGGCGCGCCGGCCGGATTACACGTGTCCGGCTCGCGTCAAACGTGCAAAGCCTGTGAATTATATGGATGCGCTCGCTGCAGCTCGCGATTTTCTCGAGCTATATCCTAGCGGAATATCGTGTCGCAGCTCGGGTAAATAGCGTGCCGACGTGCCCCGGCCCCCGAGTCCACGAGACCCCGAAGTAGGGGTACTTCATTGGCTCACTCGGATGGATGGACAGATAATTGCAGCTGCTGGGAAAATATTTTTCCTTTCGTCCGATATACAGCACTGCCGTGCCGGCTAGCTTAGTTGAGTAAAATTGTAAATTCAAGCTTTTAATTAAAAGGTAAATTTTATTTTTTTAAGGCTACCAGTGCACTTAAAGTTTCAGCAGTTTATTTAAATCAAGTTAGAATTCCAGCGTATTTTATTACTTCCCCTTTGGAGAAGATTTTAGCTCGGCTGCGCCATTCCGCTTAAATCAGTACTTCGCGGAAATTTCACTGGAGCCCCGCTTAAAGAGCTTCCGTAAAATTACAGGCACTCGCGCGACATTATTTCTTTATGAGCCCGTCCATTAACTTATGATGCTCAGAGCCTAAATTTTCGAAAATCCAAAGCCCAAGGCAATTTCCTAGAGATTTCCATTCTCGCCGGCTGTACATCCATTTAATGCACGATCTATCGTGTACGCAACTATATATATGTAGGACGTCGAGCGTACGTGTAGCTATAATTAAATTTCACTTTATGACATTACAACGTCTTTTATATATACGCATTGAGTAACGAGCACTTTACGGAAAATGGTGTTCGGGCTCCATATTGCAAATGTAGGTAGCAGGTCCATGTTCGAACTTTTCGCGTGTTCAAAAGGAGAAAATAAAAAAACAAAAAAGAAAAGCCAAGCGACGCAGCCTTCTTTGAATTTTTTTACTGTAGCAATTACAAGAAAGATAAGGGCCTTTTAGCATGCATATGTACTACAATCACAGCGCCCGCCGAGCTCTGCTTAAAAAGAGTGTCTATACTACATCCGAAGATAATTTCGCCTTTACGAAAAGTTTATTCTCGTATAAAAGAGAGATCAAAGGAGCATTCGGAGCGTGCATAATGATGCTTATTTATTGTATGACAGGTACTTTGCTCCATTAATACCGCTTTAAAGGGCAATATTTCAGAAAAAAATATTTTACCTGACTATAAAAACGTATTAATAACCTCAGCGGTCAAGCTGTAAACTTGCCGCGCTGCTGCTTCCTTATTTCCCGTGCACCGTTATATTTTACAAGATATAAAACATTTTTTAATGAGGCTAGACTATTTTCTCGCGTATGCATAATTTCCACTTTTTCATTATATGTTAATTACATTTTTTTTTTTTTTTTGCAAAACTCAGTAAACGATTTATTTAATTTTATCTTAAGTAAACGACTCATGTAATAAGAAAGAAAATATCCAAGTGTTCCTTATATAACTTTACATTTTATATTAAAAGTTTATTACGAGTAAATATTTGTGGCTTTTTATAGAAAATAAATAAGCCCGTTTTTCTGAATATCAAGTTTATATCATTTTTGAAGGACTTTGATAATCTCTCTTTCATAATATAGAAAATTTATATACTTCAATTGATTTTTAATAAAGGTAACGGACCGTAATTTACAAAAAAAGTTCATTTTTGGACAATCATTTCCAAGCCTTTTGAAGAAGTCCATTGTGATCTAAATAAATACAGTTTTGGTTACTTCAATTTTCCTAGATTTAGTTTATTTTCTCTTAACTTGACTTTAGATAATCATCTTGGAGAGTCAGAAATACCTATAATTCGAAAAATTATATGCTATAATTAAATGATAAAATGATTAAAATGAAGAATGTTTTAACAATAATTACTGAGATGCCTCATTAATTTATTAATTTAATTTTATTATTATTTATATGAAATTTATAATGAAAGAAAGATTGAAATCAATGCTGATTCAGTTTCGAAGCTTTTCAAATGACTGGAAAACTTTACTAGCTTGCAGCAAGAGAACAAAAGTATAGATTGTATTAAAGTTATGAGAGTTTATCTACAAGTTACCTCACTACATTAACTTAGCTCTACACAATATGAAGTTGAAACGGTAATCTAAAACTCGTTTGCGTAGCCGCTCCTTCAAAATCCACTTTTTCCGCACTGACTGCATTTCAGAAAAAAATCTGTTACAATACCGTAAGAACCTCGGCCAATTACAAGATGAAGCTAAAACTCTGCAAAGCCAGTGTGCGACTCTGGACAGGCTCCGAGTAAAGCCAGAAGCCAGCCTAGCGCGAAACAATCGTCGTGCTATTTAGCATACTCGAATTGGCGAATTATTCAGCGCGCGCGTGCTCGCAAGAGATCGCTATCAAGATAGGGAAGGAGGGAGAGAGGCGGCGCAATTAGTCACGCTAGGCTGATTTATCATAAGGCGATCGAGGAGATCGATGGATTATGCATCGGCGTATGTATATTCCGAGAGAGGCCGCCGGATAGTCCGTGTATACACGATGTATATATGCATCGACAGAGTCTCTGCCGGCGGGCTCTCTGTGTATACACACGATGCGTTGGTCCCTCGCTATTATCCCCCTTTCTCTCGCGCTCCGGCGGGTCGCAGCTGCGACAATAAAGCACGCCAGCGCAGCGTCGTCGCCGTCGTCGTCGCGCTCGCCGAGCGATGCACTCGGCCGAGGCGAGGCGCGAATGCAGATGATGCACGCCGAGCCCCCCTCTCTCTCTCTCTCTCTCTCTCTCTATGCGTGCACCAAGTCTCGAATGACTCATTATCCTTGTCCTTGTCTAACCCTGCGGGATATTGCACTTTTCAATGTGTGCAAGCGAGAGCGAGTGTAGGAGCCACCCCTCGGCAGGTGCCGAGGCGCTCCCTGTAAATTATGATTCTTCAAAAATTTATCAAACCTTTTTAATACTCACGCCAAGAGTTCGTAAGGTTCGTTTTCTATTATGAATTTTTGCAGTCGTAGTTTTTGAAATCTTAAAGCTTTGCAAGTCTATATTAGGATTGCGCTTTTAAGGTAGGTACAGTGTTATTTATACCATATACTGCCTTGCTCTAATGAATTTTTAAATAGCTATAGTTCAGCATATTCGTATAGCCTGGGCTATTTTTATTTTACTCTTACTAATCCACATGTTCAATTCATGTTTGGAATGCGATAGTTTACATCAAAGTGTACATACTTGTAAAATTCTTTTTAATGGCTATCAGAAGGAGTAGTATGAATAGTTATTCCAAGAATCACTAAATTTAACAAACATTAACGAGCACCTCTTAAAAATCAAATAATAAGAGCAATCTGATAAAAAGCAATGCTCTATGAATAATTTTTTATTAATACCATATACTTTTACGGCAAGCCATCTGCATTTAATGTACTCGTGTTCCGAGGGGAATTTATTGCAGCGGCCCTGCACGTGAAATTTACATGGGATATGCAGTGCCCTTGACAGACTCGACATTTGACGAACGATTGATTTTGAGCTGCGAGAGAGACAGAGTTGGATCGAGTTCGTTCCGGATAATTGAGGTCTGATATTCGATCGCTATCCAATATACTCACAAGCCAAAATATTCCCAGCCATGTTTAACTCATCCACTCTACCTTTATACTTTGATGGATTATCGAATCGAATTAAGATCCCTTACCGAATTGCGCCTGCATCTGGAATTTAATTATTAACTTACTTTGCCTGGAGAAAAGTTTGCTTTCCATTTGAAGTTTGATGAAGCTAATGAATATATTTATTGATTTCAGAAATAAAAAGGAATAAATTGCATCAAAGTTGTTTATAAGGCAACAATCCTTTCTAATTGAATCCAAGTGAAACACGCTGTGGGAAATATTTGCGAATTAGCATTAAATAGGTGAATACGGTGCGTGAATGAAACCGCTAAACTCCTATAGTGTATCAAATGTTTTATTCATGTTCATTAGAATATTCCTTTGCCTAGCGCCATCAGCTAGCACCCTAATGGATCTCCGAAACAATTAGTCATAATCTCGACGGCGGAAATCCGCGAGCCCTACCGAGCCCATAAAATCATCTCTATATACGGCTCCCTCAACGTATATATACAGCTCTGCTCACGTGACCATAAACTCGTGAGAAGCTAATGCATAACGTTGCCGCATACAAAATGCACCCTTCTCTTTTCAAATTAAATGGCCAATATTATCCTTGAAATCAGTGGCTCGCGATATTCGATGCTATCGAAACTGGCTAATAAAACATTCAGTTCGATACGCCTCTAAATTAGCGAAAACATAAACAAAAGTTACTTTGGCTTTACAATGCCCCCTCACTGCTTTGAATATCAAATTTTCGCTGCACAATAATTTTAAGAGGGAAACCGAGCTGAATTACAACGGCGGATTTTCTTGGCCATTGTCATTCATGAATTATTTTACCTTGTCTTTATCTCGGCTTTTACCGCATCTTTTCGCTAGGACAATAATGCGATTTTTCAACAATTCTTATTTAAATGTCAAAGTATACTTTGAATATATTACCGCACTCAACACAATAGCAGTTTTGAATAAAAATGGATAAATACCAAGAAATTTTTTTTTTTATAAAAGCTAAAACCTACGTGAAACAATGCAGCTTTGCCTGGAAAATTTAAAATTTACGCGTTATCTTTTCTGCTTGTAAAAGAAGTTTTATACACCAACTGTTTCATACAAACTACTTTTCAAGCAGTTTTTCAATTGTACAATTATAATTAAAAGCACAATATTTAGCGAAGTAAATATACTCGAATAAGTTACTGTAATATAATGTTTATAAAGCAGTAGCTTAATTTACATTTTGATCTCTAAATGTCTAAAACTAAAACTAAAATGAATACTTTGTTTAAATATAAATTTTAGTGTAAAACAACATTAATTGTCTTAAAAAATAAATTATATATTTGAAGAGAGTGCGGAGCTTTAAAAGTATAAATTTGTAGCGATTAAGTTGGCAAAGTAAAAAATAAAATTGGGCTGATCTAAGAAACAGTAGGTCTTTAATGAATGAAAACGTATAAAGATCCAAGAGTTTAAAAGAAGCGTCGATCGTTCTAACCTTGCCGAGCTTAGTGAATCCCGTGGTCATGAGCTTGTGCGCCTTGGAGGGCTTCCCGGTCCGGGGGGCTGGTTCGCTGTCGGCGCTGCATTTCTGGGCCGAGGCTGGGCCGCTCCCTAGGGCAGATCTCGCGCTGCCGTTGAGCCCGCTGCTCTGGGCTGCTTGAGTAGCGCCGCTACTGCCGCCCCAGACCCGAGCGGCCACTCGGCCGATCGGGCCCTCGACGCTGCGCTTGATGAAGCGAGCTACCCCGCCGCCTACCTCGCCGGTCCTCCCGCCCTCCACCTTTCCTTCCTTCGGCCCAGTGGCGACGGGCACCGCGCCGGCACCTTACCTCGATGACCGAGGCTCCAGCGGCTTATCGCGCGCGGCTTCTCCGAGACGTTCTTCAGATTTCACTAGCTAGCTCTGCTATTGACACTTGTAGCTTGGCTAGCTGATATATTACGATTTGATTTGCCTTTTACAACACTTAACGCACAAAGTCACCGATAACGATTTGTATACTGTTCGAAAACTGATTGTATTTCAACACGAAATCACTGAATGTAGCGGCGCTCCCGGTATTTCGAAAAGCGTATATCCTCGAGCGTCTATCCTCTCTGGATTTGAATCGATTTTGCAAAGGGCGATAGATTTCGCGCGAATATGGGCTCGAAAACAAGCCCGTAGAGAGAGATAGGCTATAGAGGGAGAAGGAGAGAAAGCCGAGAGATCGAGAGTGGGCTGCAGCTGCGGCTACAGCTATCAGGTCCGCTCGGCTGCTGCAGCTGCACGCCCGGCGCTTAATCGCTCGCCGCAAAACAGCCCCGCTGCATCCGTTCACCCCCACGCCTCCGGATATTCGCTCTCTCTCTGGCTTATACTCGGCGCTGCAGCCTATAGGTAGACGACCCTCTGCACCTATAAGCGCGGCTTCGATCCTCTCGACAATCGATACGCGCGCGATGCACCCTTACTTTTTTCTCTTATTGCATTGGACTCTGCTGAAATTTTTCTTTTCTGTCCTCTAGACGAGCTTCTTCCGAAGAATATCGTATCAAATGGTAGCGGAAAAAGTTGCCTCGGTGGCGAGCGTGTAGAAAAATCGAGTACGAGAATAAGAGTGTAAATTGCTCTTTGATATTCAAAGGAGCCAGCGACAAGTTTTTCCCCGGCGAACGTGGAGCCGCGTTTCTCTTGTCGTTTGGCGCCGAGCGATCGGAATCTTGAGAAATCGCGCTGGATGTAAGCTTCGCTCGCTGCCGAAAATAAACGATGCAGCGGGCTGCGCCCGTGAGCCGGTACGTCGCAGCAGTCGAGAAAAGTTGGCCCGAAGCTGGGAGAGCGATGTATGCAGGCGCGAAGAAGAAAAGCTGTAGGAGGAGGAGGAGGAGGGGGAGCTAGCGCTGGAAGAAGAAGGACGGCTTTTCCTGGGGGGTTGTAAAAGTGCGCTGAGAGCAGTAAAACACGAGCTCTTCGGTTCCTCGGCTCTTTATTCTCCCGAGTTGTAAAGGCTAGAAAAATATGACGATGCTCCGGGCCGGATATAAAAATCCGCGCGCTACACGCTCTCAGTCTTCTGCTGCTCCTTCTCTCTCTATATATCTACATGCGCGGCCTTCTTACTTGCTCCTCTTCTCCGATCTATCCCCTCAGGGGGAATGCGAGACTGCAGCTCGTAAGGCAATACTAATGTGCGTCTGGGTATATGTGTCTCTCTCTCTCTGCGCGCGCTCTATTCTCCAGCTTCGATCAGCTGCGCGCCGAGCACTTCCACTTCCGCATATCTTCAGCCAGCGGCTTGATTATCGCGCAAGAGACTCGCGTGACAGCTCGCCGATCGAGCTCTCGAAACTCCACATAGATCCGTCGCTTATAGGTATACAAAGAAAGTCGAGGGACGAGCGCGCGGAGAAAAAAGTGTGTGTATGTGCGACAGAGGCGCTCGCTCCCGCCCGGTTACGTAAGACACGCACCACGGATGCCGGCCGACTGCCGGCGCGACGAGAAGCCGGCTGCGCTCCGACTCCCTCTCTCTTCTTCTCTTCCTCGGCGCGCGCCGCTCAAAACTGACTCGCACCCCTGCGCGCTAGCCTGGCGCGCATGCGCACGCCACCCCGCGCACCTCCGACGCTCCTGCTTTTCACCCCTCGTTTCTTAACACACCTAGAGCGCGCTTCTGGATACCTGCTTTGCTGCTGCAGTGACCGATCTGTGTGTGTGTGTATACCTTGAGCAGTAGACTTTGTGGAGCGAGCGACGGTCAAGTTAGTTGCGCTCAAGTCTCGCGCCGGCCGAGACGCCGATGGTCTAGACTGGATGCCGGCGGGATGGAGTCAGCTGGGGATGATTGAGAGCCAAGTTTGAATTAAACAGTTCCTTCACTCTCCGAGTTGGCTGCAAGAGCATTTATACTCTCTAGCTGGAAATAGTTTGATCGCCTAAGAGTCTTTTCTCTCTTTACTCTTGCTTGCACTATTTTAACTCATTTTATCATTTCAAATTTTTTATGCTTTACGCTTTATTATAATAGAAATAATGCACAAATTTCTTAACTAAAAGTTAGTCAACGAAATTTTCTTCAACTAAAAAATGAATAAAGAAAAGAATTGCAGTCAGAACGATGCAGCGCCGCGATAACGCTTATCAGCAGTGAGCGCAGGAGCCGATTAAGAGGCAGATAAGCCGCCTAACAAGACGCGAGAGAGCAGAGAAGCTCCTGGTCGGACGAGGAGAGCGGATTTGCGTACTAGCTGAAGATTGGCTAAGGTTGCGGTGCCGCGGCGATGATTTCTTTAGGGATCGCACGCCGGAGACACGCAGGAGGGTCGGCTTTGTTTGAGCAGCGAGCGACGAGGGAGCTCTACTCGCGGCGCTTTGTTCGTGTATTTTTCGCTGGTTTGATTTTGCCTGTGCCGAGGGTGCCGAGGCTTCGACTTATTTTTTCGGGGATTTCTTATTCGTTGACGATTTCTTATTGCTGAGCTTTGAGGAATCATCTCTCTCTCTTTGCACTGGGATGTGTACTTTTGATCAATCGCGGCTTCCGAGGATTTCGCCCGTTTGATTAGACTGCGAGATTTCTTTCCTCTATATCCGTGTTGCTTCTTGTTTCTTCTGTTTGAACTAAAGCTTAAGAAAATTAAAAAAACATTGCAATAAGGACGAAATTCCGATTGCCCAAATCGTAAAAAAAAAGAAAAGTCAATGCCGAATGTTTTGATTCGACCCCACCCAGCTCCATAAATCAAAGCCCATCCGAAATTGATTAGCCGGTAAGATTAATTGCGAGCAGTCGGTCGCAAATTAACGAGATTTTATCCAGCAAGCGAGCAGGGAGCGGATACAAACGCACGTAATCAGAATAATGAGTTTAATTCGGCTAGCAGCTCACTTCCCCAGATAAAGTTTCGTGAAGTGGGCCCCGGCTCTCTCTCTCTCTCTCTCTCTCTCTTAATAGCCGGTAACACGAGACACTTGTCATTTTTCAGGATCACGTCCTGCCGCCCCATCGTTTGCTCGTTATAGGAAATGAAAGCGCGAATGGGAGATTAGCCGGCGCGAAGGTGTGGCGCGTGTGTAGAAGCGCGTCCCGGTGTAATTAGTTTTAAAAAGCCATTAAGGGCATTAGTCCCCCTTACGTGAGAGACATTAAGAACCGATCGAACTTATGAATTTATTAAGCCGCCTGGGACAAAGAAGATCGCGCCGAGAAAGCTGATATGCTGCCTAAGGGGAGAAATGTTATTAAAAGAGCCGCTTTAATGTTCGAGTGGAAAAATTTAAGGGCTTGTTTAGATCAGTAGAGTCTTTTTTTAAGAGATCTGGGCTTTTTTCAATATTGAAAAAATGTCTATATCACAGAAAGGACACGGATAAGACAAAAGCAAGGTAGGAGGGTATCGGAGATTGTATTAGGGTAGACGCGCGCGAGAGAGCTTTAGTCTGTGCATTTAACATTGTAGCAGTGTGCGCGTGTGCCGGGTGAGCTTGGCGATTTCATCCCATTTCAGGTAACGACATGCCCTGATCGTTCGGAAACTCACTCATGCGAGAGGTTATAAAGTCCCGAATAGCGCCCAGCTGCATCTATATATATACACACACCCTCGGTTCATTGTTAGCTTTCATTTTCCCAAAGTCTCTGCGCTCTGCATATATAGCCAAATTCAAGATTGGCTCGCGCTAATGAGATCCCGTGTCGAAATTCAATTACTCTCGGAAATTTTCTACTTTAAATAATAGTTGGAGGCTTTGACGTTTGTCGAAACTTTTCGTCTCCGTAATAACGGAGCTGCCGCCTTTCGGAATTAAACTAGTTTATAGGATTGAGTCTGACTATACCGATGAGACTGGTTTATTAAAGAAATAAAATGTCAACTTTGTGCTAAATAACATGTAGTTGCTGCATACAATATTTACACAAATTTGTTGTCAGAGAAAGTTCTAGTTAGTTTATATCTGCATAAAAAAAGCAAAAGATTATTTTACAGCAGAGCGTCTCGATAAAGTAAATTATTTAGTGTGCATAGATAACACGTAGGTAGCCAGAGTATAGTAAATAAATTCAATATAAATACCTCGAGACTTATAAATTAATTAAAATACCATGAAAGTTTGAAATACCGCAGGACTTTGCTATCCTGGAATAATTCAGCCCGAGTGATCGAGCTTTAGGAAAGAGAATATAAGAGTGAAGGGAAAAGAAAATCAAAGTAAATATATGTATATTTATACGCATTTGGTAAATAATCAGGATGAATGAATAAAAATGGTATTTTGAACTGAAACATCTCGAAATATGAAAAATTATAAAAAATAATGCTGTAACATAGTAAATTTTTGACTCGACAAAGAATACAAGACTACAACAAGCGTGAAAACAAGAAATTGCTTGTACGGCATATCCGAGTAAAAAGCAATAAAAAGCACAGTTAAAATCCCGCATGTGCAGAGGGCTCGCGCATTTGGCTCTCTATTTCTCTTTCGCTTTAAACTCGGGCGAAACAGCTTTATCGCATTACCCATACAGGAATTCCAGCGCCATTATCGAGCCAATTAAAGCCCGGCGCGATGTCTGGGCGCGCTAACCTCAGCCTTGAGCCAGTTGTGCGCGCGCGAGTGCGTGCCGTATATATACGGCGCGGGGGAGGTTCGATTTAATTAATTAGCGAGTCGATGAGTTTCGACGATGAAAAGCTCGCCGCTCGCGGGAGGAGGGGAGCTTAAGGTCTATATACATTCACATATCGCCTCGTTTTCCTTTTTCTCTCTAATATGTCTTTCTCTTTCGCTCGCAATTTTCAGCCTTTCACGATATCGAACCTCCTGATTTTTTATGCTTTAGATTGGGGAAAGCGCATTTAACTGTGTAACGGACCGCGGAACCGCAAAAGCTCGCTGCAAGCTCGGCCGAAGGGCTCGCTTAGCGCGGAAATCGAGCGGCCCCCGCGGCTATGGGCTTTTGCGTATACATATACGCATGCATTTTTCAGTTTGATTAAATGCTCGCTAATTGATGCCCGCTAATGCTCGCGCAGCTACATGAGCTGGAGTAACAGATGCCGCGTATGGGTTTTCAACAATTCAAATTTAAAGCTCGGGCTTCCAGCCTTCCATTTTCAGGGCTGAAATTCGTTTTATCAAAATTTATTAAATTAACAAATTCACAAAGAAAAATGTGCTTTTACATGGTTAAAACGTCAGCTACAAACCGCGGGCGCGTATTTGTTTAATAAATGAAAACGTCTGTTTTTTGAAAATTTGATTGAAATATGGGAAATATTGTACGTCGAAAAAATTTAATACTTTGTTCGTAGCTATAGTCTACCTGTATAAAAATATATCAAATGAATATTTTCCACAAAATTTTTATCAAAATAATTGTTCTGTAAAATAATTGAATTGCCATTTTTTTGTTTCAAACACAAGAAGAAACAATAGTAAAAAAACGTTAAAGTTTATAAAAATTTATTACGAAAAATTGTGAAGGAAATATATAACTAAAATTCATTAAAAATTTGGAAAAAAAGCTGAGCCAAACGTAAAAATAGTAAAGATTGAGCGCGCTAAAATAAACTCGGTCCGCAAAGAGGAATGATTTCAATATCTCGGAAATAAAAAGATTCCAGAGAAGTTTAGAGGCATTTAGGGGGAGGGTCTACTCAAGCTCCCCGGTATAGTCGCGCGCGTGCGAAGAGGGCTGCGCGTCTCTACATCAGAGGGGGTCAGGTTGCGCGTCGTCTGCTGGAGTAACTTGGCTGCGCGACGCGTTGGAGCGGATAGAAGAGGGAGAGGACAGAGGAGGCAAACAATTTAATATGCGCGCGCGCTCGGGAGATAGAAGAGCCCAACCGCAGTACAGCGCAGCGCAGCTACGTCGAACCCTCTTCATCTTCTCAGCTGGGGGGGAAGGGGGGGGGGCACCTTATCTGTCTTCTCTGGCGGGCAAAAGATATGGAACGAGAGCAGCGCCCTGCCGACGACGCCCTGATCTCCGGCGCTTTATTGGAAAGCGACTGGCTTTGATCAACGACCAGCCGAACGAGCTGCCTTGACTCTCGATGCTGCCGAATATGCATCTACGGCTGTATACATATACCTGTGTACGCGCTGTCTTTTATTCGTATTCCGATTTCAAGGACTGGACTCGGACAAGCTGCCTCTCGAGATGGCCGAATGAATATATATTGCGCGAGGCAGAGGGCCCCGATCGAGTGATGCGCGCGTGATTGAAAGCCTTTTGTTGTCGGGCGCTCGATCGGAAGCTGTACCTGGAATCCGATCCTTCCCTATAATATACGCGCGTCAGTTTTATTTAACTAATTTGTCGGGAGATTCACTCCGCGACGTTGGAATTTCAATTACACCTTTTATCATTTTGCTTGTTGGCTGTTGTTTTATAAGCTGTTTTTATTGCATATTTTATCATGCAATATCATGCTGTTTTTAAATTTTTCCTTGGAAGATTACTAGTGTGTTATAGTTTAAATTATAAGTAACATTGTGTTTGGTTGATTTCTACGATTCTTTAGGTTTACAGATCGCTCGAAAAGTTAGGGAGCACCATATTTAATTATACTCGATGCCCGCATACGTCCATTGCCTGTCAGATAAAGAAGTTTAAGAACCCCTATGTTTTCCTTATAAAACCGTTATAAGATTAGTTGAATCACACTAAATAAAATAAATAAAAATCTCATTATTATTATACATTATATTTTTTTATTTTTATCTTGTTAACCCCAAAATAATAACTTTAAATAAAATATTGATCTTGAGCCTAATAATAGTAATAGGATAAACAGATAAAAAGTATACAGGTCATTGTTTTGTACGTATTATAATATCGATATTCAATAAATATGATGACTGCTTTAAACAACCTATCCATAAACATAAAACTGAATTCATTAACGAAATATTTAGTATCTAATTTCATTTAAATAAAATTAATAATTAATTAAAATTGTTTAATATTAATTAACTTTTTAAATGAATGCAATACAGCTTGAGTAAGTTTGCGATTACTGTATAGTATAACTTAAAGTTGGAAAATTTGCTATTATTCTAGTAGCGCTCTGGTATTACGATTACCTAACTGTTTTCACTAATAACATGAACTATAACACAATATCAAGCAGCTCCCAAGAGTAAATATGCTAATACAACAATGTTCATATTTCCCAGCAGTAATTATAATTACGAGAAGAGCCCTTTGTTAACGAATAAAATGCAGCACATATAAACGGGTTAATAAATATTAAAAAGACGCTATAATTATTATTTCAGCCTACGTTACTTGACTTTTTCCGCCAGAGTCGGGAAATCCTTTTAAAGAAAAGAAATAAAAAAAAATATAACGCACAAATCCTTCCAAACAGCTGGTATCAACGGCACTTCATAAAAAGTGCTCAGCGAGCGCGCGGCGGGTGTACACAAAGACAGGGGAAAAACGTCGCGTGGCGAAAAAACTTTGGCAATTATGAAAAAAAAGCCGCGCGCTGCCGGCTCATCCATAATGAATCGGGCGTCCTATGTTAATTAGCGGCTGGCTTATTTTATCGGAAAGATGCCCCCAGCTCGTTATCGAATTTCCGAGGCGCGCGCGCTCTGCTTTCGACCTCGGCGAGAGAGCGACACTCGACGCTTCGCTGCAGCGCGCGACGCTTGTGTGAGCACGCATGCATTAAGGGCGCAAGCTGACTAACGCTGGGGGCTGATTTCGCCGGGGTGAATATTACAATGAGAGCATGCCTAAGGGCGACGTGCGCCGCGCGTGGCTTGCTTTTTTTTTCTTTTGCGCTACTTTTTTTGCTTTCTTTCTCTTCTCTACTGGCGCTGGTGGCCTGCCTTCTCCGTATCTCGATGTTTTTCTTTCTTTGTTCTTTTTGTATTTTTTGTATTTGTAATTTGACTTCTCTGGCAGGTCGAATCGTTGATGTAACTCTGGCTTTCTTTGTCGCTGTTTTGACTTCGACGCTTGGTTATCCTCTTGGGAAGATTAAACATCAAATTGTCGTGAGCGAGGTAGGAGGAGGGAATTGGAAATATTTGCCGAGTAAAGAGCAGGAAGATTAAAAGTTAACGCGGAAATTGAAGCGTGGGAAGCTATCTTAGCGAGAATATATAATTCAACATAGTTTTGCCGTATAGTTAGATATACGTTTATTAGTGTGAATAAATGTTTGATTAGTTTAATAGAAAATAAAATCTGTCGAAACTGAATTTTGAGTCAATAAATTACGAGATGTTTTATATTTATTTATTTACTTTGTATGAAGGAAGGAAGGAAAGAATAAATAAAGCGCGAAAGGGAAAATTTGAAAATTCCCGGTCACATAGAGGCGGATCATTAAGCCGGCGATTATTACTATTTGCCCGTCATAAACAACGATCTCGCTACTATTGATTTTACGGATGAAAGCCGGTTAAGCCCCTCGAATCACGACTCCATAAAACGGGGCTTATTTCGCGGGCCACGCGCCGCGTTCTTTTCTCTTCCCTCTCTTGGTCGCGCATTGTGTCCGTGGAACGCGCGCGCGCGCGAGCGAGCTTTCATAAACCCGATATTTCGATACTCGGCACGTTCCCCGAGCGCTCTTCCTTTTTGCCTCGCAGCAGACTGTCTTCTTCAGTCTGCATTTTACCTCGGGTACATGCCAAGATCAAGTGCCGTCTCGCCCTGCAAAAAAAGGGATATCCTTTTTTTCGCTCGCCGGCAGCTTTCGGCTGCTTGCTTTCCGACTTTTATGCGCCGTTTTCTTTTTCAAAATTATCGTAATGCCGTCGGTTTCTTTGCTTTTCATTAATTTATGCAAATTAAACCACAATAAAGCACTATTGAAGTGCTCAATCATTAGTAGAATCAGAATTTATAATATTTAATAATTATTTTTTATAAACAATTCATTTATAGAGCAGAAAGCTCCGTGTTAAAAGTAAATCGAAAACAAAACAAAAATAAAAAATAGATTTGCCGTTCATTGTTATTGCATATGATCCTCTTAAAAAGAGCGAGGCACTCTTGCAGGCTCATAAATAAAAGCCAGGGCCGTTTAAAACATTGAGAGGTGCCCATCTGGGCTGTAACGCGCGGACCTCGTCGTAGCGCGGGTGGGGACGGCTCGTCGGGAAGGTCGCAGCGCTCGCGAACTCCCAGCGGCGCCCCGAGTTCAAACCGTCGTTTTCCCGCGACGAGCTTACCTCCCTCCTCCCCCGACCAGCTCAACTTTTACTCTCTCCGCCTCGTCCATACTTTCTCTTTCTTGCCCGCCTCGGCTTCCTGTGTGTACCGTAAGTATATTCTTCAGTTTTTCATTCTGCCGTCCGCCTCATTTTCCTCCTTTTATCGCTCCTTCCTTTTTAATTTTTTACTTTGCCGCGCTTTTTATCAGTTCTACCTCCGGCCCTCTCTGATTCTCTCCTCTGCTTGTTCATCTCTCGCGCTCGGCCGCGCGCGCTTTCTTTTATTATCACTTTTCTTTGTCCGCCTGTCGCCGGCTTCTTTTTCTATTATTTCAAGCGCGCGCGCCGCGAGCTTTTTCAAAGTTTTTATATTATTACCCCCGCATGCTCCTTCGCTTCTGCTTCGTTTTAATACCTTCGCTCGCTCGCCGAAGAACCGAGCGCGTATTTTGTGCCTCTGCACACACGGCGCCTCAGCCTCGGCAATATTCCCCGTCGACCCTTTAAACTTTCTCCGCGACGTTCAAGCCGTGCGCGTTTTTCCGTCTCCAAAGCGAGCAGACTGCCTTTTTTATTCTCCCCGAGTCTGATTCCCGCTCATCCCTCGTCGCTGTCCTCCCGCTGTCTTGTGCACTGGCAGCACTGCATCTTGCTCTCTTCTTTTCCAGCAACTGCAGGGCCCGCTGCACGTCAGCAGCAGCAGCAGGAGTTTCTGTAAGAGTGCGTAGAGAGCAGAGCCCCCCCATCTCGTGCTTGTAGGCGGCAATTAGCATGCATCCTGGCAGTGGCGAGCGGGGATTTCGAGGGTGGCTGCAGCCTTGCGCGCACGCCTAATCCCACGGGGGATCCCCAGAAGCAAGAACGCCGCGTGCGTACGTATAGGCAGAGGATCTGCCAGGCCCGGCGCCTCGAGAGCTTATGGCCGCACGCGCTGGATATGCTAGGGAGACGAGAGAGACGAGCGCGTTATGTAAGCCTGCGGTCGCCGAGCGCACGGGGAGAGCGATGTTTTGCGCTCCTAGAGCGAGGCCTTTCTACTTATGATTCTCCCAAGGGGCTGCGGAGCTCCCCGCGCAAATTATTCCACGAGCCACTCTCTCTCTCCCTCTCTATATGTACTTAAAAATCGATCTCTAATACAGTCATTGATTCGCTAACGAGCCTATTGAAATAGAAGACTCCTACGAGGGGCGACGTTTCTTTTCGAGGGGTCATTTATTTTCTCGCGTCGGGGTACGTGGATATGGATTTTCCTTGCTGCGGGTGTTATTTCTTGGATTATTATTCTAATTGAGTGGGGATTTGAGCGAGAGGCTCATTGATTTTCGAGACGCCTATACGTGTATACGCACTTCTTGGGCTTATTTTTTACTCATTCCAAACAGTAAATCATGGATAAGCTTTTTAGCTTTTCCAAATTTTAAAGTTATTAAATTTAAAGAATATTTTCAGTGAATCGAAGTAGTTTCATACTTACTTTTTTAATCAAATCTAGTTTTTTGATTTTTAAAAAGTTGAATTTATAAAAGATTCATCAAACTCATCCTTTATTTTTTCTGAAATCAACTGAATTTTGTCGATTTCGTTAACTCTATCTATACTTATCTCATTATTTTTCTTACCAATTATGTACGCTACAAAAAGACAAAATTAAATTATATTTTAATAACTTTCGCTTTGTACGTCCAAACTCATACATTTTCCAAAATTAATATCTACACGCGTCAGAATTATGCTTCGTCATTTACAACTTAAACTCCCTACCGGCAAAAAAAAAAAATAATGAAGGCAAAACGCCCTCAAAGCCATGATAACATAACGAAGACAAATGAAAACTCGTCCGGTCTGCCGAAAAACAAGGCATTCCCCCGCTAATTTTTCAAAAGCATGGCCCCCTCGTCCTCCTGAATTCACCGGGCTACTCTGCCCACTCTATTTCTATCTTTTGTCTTTCTCTTCTACTATGGCTATATTTTATTTGCGATATCTTTGGCTCAATTGTCGCCTCCACACCTATTCAATTTTTCCAGTCTTATCTCTGACACGGCTCGTTACCGTGATATCTATATATCCTATTTATTCTGTCTAGATGTACTTCATTTTTCTTTATTATATTTACTTGTCAGATATAATTTTTCGTCTACAGCAATTTGCATTACTAATACATGAAATTTAAAATGTTAGCTAGACCTTAGCTAGGACCTATTTAACTGTTAGAATTTTAATAAGACAATCTAGCTAGATGTTAATTCAGGCCCATTTAATATTCAATTGGCAGAAATGTTAATGGTTCTCGAAAAATTTCCACACTTGCATTGAATTTTTTATCACCTAATTCCAATCTACCCTTGTTATCATTTTAATTGACCAAAGTTACAGAGCTACCCAGCACTGCAAGTTTTTCGAATCAGCTGCTCGTCCGGGTTTGTCCAGGCGGCTGGAAACATTTGATATCATTAGTCGAAATTTGTTTTCCTCGTTGAGCAGCAGCAGCAGCAGCAGCAGCGGTGGTAGCAGCGGCGGTGGCAATATCCGCCTGACAATTTCCGGCGAAAGAGCCGAAAGTCTCGGTGTACATAAGCGAGGCCCTTGGGGGCACGGAAATCGGGGGCGTGTCCCCTTTTGGTCAAAACTCGCCCGCTCTCTCCCTGCTTTCCTACTCTGCTTTGGCTCAGCGATGTTTTAGCCCTTTAATGTGGCGGCGCGCATCCCGCTCTCTCGCGAAAAGCTCGCTCTCGCTAAGCTTTATAATTTCGAGGCAGTTTCTCTTTCGGCTTTTTCCTAAATGACGCGGCCCCTCTTCGACGTCATTAATTAAAGGGAGCCGGCAAAACTGCTGGCACGATAAAAACACGCGCGGCGCGGGACCCTAAGCCAGTCGAACGCGTCTCTCTCTCTCTCTCTCTCTCCATGTATACCTTTCTGTACTCGCACGTGCTCACTGTGTATTTATATATCTACCTACGCCTGCTTTGCGCCCCCGCTCGCTGTAGGTTCGGCTATAGCTAGCTTCTCTGTAAATTTATCTTCGCCGCGCTGAGCCCCGACATGGCAGGTCCGCCTTTTTTTATCTTCATACATGCATTAGCTAATTGTCCGTGTATCGCTTTTGTTTCGAGTTGAATTACGCGGACAAGATAAGATAGGCGTAATGTCGAGTCTGTTTTTTCTCCTATGCTTATGATTAGGGAATTATGTATCTTTGCTTATATATACAAGTATAATAACTTTTTGAAAAATTCACTTTGTTTTTCAAGGAATATAATAGTATAGAAAGTATTTATCGAGCTTATGCTATAATTTCAAGAGCTTAAGATTAGCCGGTAAATAAATCCAAGGCCTACAATCAAGGAAAGAATTGATAATAGAAAATTTAAAGGGGAGTAGTGGCAGCAGCTAGAGATAGCAAAGGCGCAGCCCTACATAAGACACGAAAGAAAAAAAAAGAGAAAACTCGGGCTAAGAAATCAATCTCATAAATCCTTGGAAGCACGCACGCGCCACTCATGCGCGAGTATAGGCGCGCGCTTAAGATCCCAGGCGTTCGCCGGTGATCTTAAAAGCCGGCGTAACGAAAGAAAAAAAAGTTTGAACGCCGAACTTCCTTCAATCTCGTTCTGCAGCAGCCTTCATATGAGCGCACACACTAGCAGAGTTTACAAAAGTGTTAAAACGAACTTCACGTCGCGAAGTCTTTTCCTCTCGGAGCGTATATAACGTCTGCTCGACTGGCTTTTAAGATCCGAAAAGCAAAGCCTGCTGAGCGCGCGACTCTGGGCGCATGTATTAATTTATGTAAACACGCGAATGCTGCCGAGTTTGAATATCCGTTGTACAATCGATGAGGGGCCGCTCTGCCGGGCGCCTATTTACTTACGCTTACCCTATTCTGTCTGTGCGTGCGCGGCTCTCTGTACACGAGGGGTGCGCTAGCTACATGCTCGAAAAATATATATCGGGCCTTTGGAAAAATTTATGGGAGTAACTAAATTTGCGAGTAATCGCGTTATGAAAATGCATTTTATTACGAATTTTAGTTTTGTCAATTTTAAAGATTTTAGCAATTTCATAAGTAATATGATTAGAATTTGAATTGCTGAGATTAATGTTTTTCATAAGCTTGTTAATTTTTCGCTCGTCGTAAAAGACTATGAGACAAGCAATTTTCAGTCAGCAAAGAGCATAAGTCAAGCTTTATGCTCTTTGAGCAGGGAGAAAATTATAGTTGCTGTAGAAAATTTATCCCTTTTCTGTACTAGAATATTCCGTTTCATATTGTAGAATAATATTTTTAAAAGTAGCTACTTTCATCTCATCTAATTGTAATTTATTATTATAATTATTTTGAAATTGTAATTACCTCAGTCAGGATATTTACAATTGAAGATATAAATATTGAAATATTTTACCAATCTTTAACTTTATTAAAAAATAAAGTTGCAACAAAATCTAAATAAAAACAGTCTGTAAGTCTGAAGAAACCTTGAAAAAAATCGTATTTTTCGAGAGCCACCGAAATCCGTGATTTATCAGTCGCGGCTCAGCCTCAACAAGTATATACCCACCCTCAAACACACCCCGGCCCATAAACGGGCCCGCTCGTGTGCGTGCGCGCGCCTGATCTAATGCACGCGAGCGCGAGTCTACATCCGCCGAGCTGTTTGTGTTGCTGTGTACTCGAGCCGATATACTTCGTATAGGGGAGGCTCGAATTCGGCACACCCCGAGCTTTTACGGGCTGTTGCTCGTGCATGGGAGCACACGCGCACACCGGAGAGATAGGGCACAAAGACTGCTCTCTGACCGTTCCGAAGGGCAAGTTCATCTCGGCGCGCGCATACGGCCCACTAAATGCGTATAGCTGTAGCCTAGAAGAGCGGCCCCCCTTAACTTTTTCTCTTCCCTCCCTTTGCTGCGCGGATAATACCTACTCGCTACAAAAGAGCGAGGAAAAAGTCCAACATTTTCCAAGCGCGCAGATAATTCGCCCCGGCGTCGAGATAGATTGAGGCTTTCCTTCATTCTCCTCTCGGCTTGCCTTTATTTATACATCTACTCTATACGTATATACACGCGGCTCAGATTTGCAGCAGCCAATCTTACGGTAATATCCGGCCGCCTCGTCAAATTTACCTTATTTTTACGCCCGAAATTCAGATGAGGAGCTGAGCTTTACGGCCGGAGCTGGCGAAGGCCAATCAGATAAATGTGTATATTTGATGGACTAGCAGGAATAAGCGGCTGGGAAGGAAATTATACTAATTTTCCGAAATACTCGTATCGGGCCGATCGAGAGATGGCCGATGAAAGCCAGCTCTCATCGGATATTCATGCCTTCTCGCGCTGACGATATCAAATTCCGTTTGCCGGCTGATTTTTCACTCGCCCTCTCAGGAATAACTAAGCAGCCCTTCGTTATTTATTCACGGCCGGGGCCGCTTAGCCGGCGCTCGGTCGCGCTAGAATTCAGAAATAATTTAGATAAATCGTGCGGGCTAAAGCGTCGATAAACAATCAGTGGAAAGCAAAGTCCGGCCAACTGTCTCCAAGATAAGCCATCCTCGGGCCGCCTATATACGACCGTGAAAACTCGCTGCTCAAACATGTCGTGCTCTCGGCACCTTCTGTGTATACGAAAGCGATCTATATCGCTTCTAATGTACATTTTCCAGCCGTGGTATAGAAACACACGAGCGCGAGATAATAATCGAGCGCGAGCAAATAAAATCATTTTGTGTCCCTATAACGAAAATTGATAGCGCCACTTTTTTAGGCACTCTATAAGTACATACATGTATATCTACACGTAAACGCGTACATAGACACACACTTGCCATAGGTGCATGGGTATCTGCGTTCGCTGGGCTCGCATCGATGACACGAAGGGAAAAGATACGGCGCGAACTGCTGATAATTTATTGAAAAGTTCGTTTCGCCGCGGATTTCCGTCTATCTGGTGTCGATTTTTTACGGCCGAAAGAGAGGGAGCAGTGGAAATGGCCCCAGCGAAACTTGGGGGTGCACAGGCCGGCACGCATATACACGCGGCCGTGTATAGTGCGTAAACGTGTATATGGAGTGTGGAGAATCCTGGAAAGGGCTGCTGCTTTCCATGAGCAATTTATTGCTCGTTGTCTGGGTTGAAAGAGCGCGCGGCGCTGAAAGCCGCGCGAATGTAAGGGAGAGCGCGCGGACGTCACGCAATGCGGATTTCGCGCGGTGCGCTAGCGAAACAAGCGAAAAAGCAGTTGCGTGCGGGCTTTTTCGATGTACTGTGAGGGAAGCTCGATTGAGCGAGTGTCTTGGAGCACGCCTTGAATTTGGAAGGGGATCGCTGAGCTAGCGTTAGCATTGAGTTTCGTTAATTTGATATTCTCCTTTCTCGATTTAGTCTAATTCGTCAATTGGAAGTTCTTTTACGACTGCTTCATGTGATACAATAAATTGCAATTTCGTAATAAAATCACTTTTACGTATGTTTTGGTTAAATATGAGAAGATAAATTTTCTATATCAAACAATGGAATGTGATTAAAATTTGAAAGTTCAAAACATAGAAGGAGTATAGGTTCAAAATAATCAAAATTTAACATAAATTCGAGTGTTTAGAGCGAGCAAGCAAAGACGAGGTAGCCGCGCTCGCGCGGGCTGCAGGCGTGCGCGCGCGCGTGTTCCATATTCGCGCTACGCTGAAAGTTGGTTTTAAGGCTCGGCTGCGGCGGGGGGGCATAGCCCGCGTTAATTGTTATTTATGCGCGAGGACGGGCCATTTGGGAGAGCATCAAAGTAGCCCCCGCGTGACGCGGCGTGCATTTACAGCGACGTTAAGTGTGCCGGAGTGCAGAGTAATGTAACGATCGGGCGCAGCCTGGCGCAACGATGCACCCCTCCCCCTCTCCCATCCCGCGCACTTACGTATGCCGAATCCCTCGCGGCTTGTATATATATATACCTACAAGCTCTGGCTGCAGCATCCGCAACTTCCGCCCTACTCAAGATATGACTCGCGCGCTTGGAAGCCTGTCCGCCACCCACCTCTCGCCTGCTGCTGCAGACAGAGCAACCTCTAATGGCTTTTCTTCCGAGAATATTACAAAGCACTGATTAATGCTCCCGCTTATTCAGCGATTTTCTTCTATCATGGCTTCGTGCTTTCCTATATGCGCTCATTAGATCTTGCTTTATGATTATCTCTTTATTTCTTATGTAAATGAAGCTTCTTCTATTTCATACTTTGTTTCTCTATGCTGATTATTCACTTTAATAGATTAAATGTATATTGTCATCATGGTTTGTAAAATCATTAGTTAAAGTATTAAATTGCAATAAAAATAATATCAAAAACACCTAACTTTTGATATTTGAATAAATTTTGGATTTAAGAATAAGAACGAAATAAGCGCAGAGCCGACACCTACCTACATTCTTTGCATAAGTAAGCTTAACCAGATAGTATCATTTTTTAGTTCCGACTTATCTAAAATTAAATCTTACATTTAAGTTATTTAATAATTTTTTCTCACACTGCAACCAGCGCGCCATCGAATTAAAGTGAATTGTGCATAGGTCGCTAGAGCGGATTTATCAGGTAGTCCGTGCTAGGTTAGTTTCTGAAAAATTAATTGGAAAAAGGAAGGAAAAAATTTAATAAGAGCCACCGCAATTTATTTTCAAAGAAGGGAATTTTTCTCCTCGTAGCGCGCGGCACGCTGGCGTTAAAAAAGTTTTAAAAAGTTCAGCAAGACTAGTTAATTAAAAAAAGAAAAAAACGAAAAATAAAAGAAAGAAACGAGCGCGAGTACACGGCGAGTGCCGCTGGACGCTACGAAATTCCCGGATTTTTATACTCTTCAAAGTGAGAGCTGCGAGTTCGGGCTGTGTGTATACGTACGCGTGTATACGCCGGGGAAATTAATTAAAGGCCCGCGTGCCTCGGAATTTCTCGATCTTTATATTCTGACTACTTTATGCGCTGCTCTGCGAGAGCGAGTTTGGGGGGAAAATCAACCCTTATCATACGCGATTCGAATTACGCGCGGTTTGAATTAGAAAGAATCCTCTCATTACATGACTCAGGCTATGAGCATTTAATTTACAAAAGTATTTTCACGCTTTATTCTCGGATATGTTGAGGGGTCGAAGAGTTTGCAAATAACCCCATTGATTTTCAAATGTCTCCCCTATAGACATTTAAATATGAATGTAGTTTCAAACGATCCAGTAAATTAATTACGTTTACTTCTGAAGAATCTGATAAATATGAAATTAATGAAATACCTCTTCAGTATGTATTGAAATTTATTTTATTTATTAAAACATTTAAGAATTTTTTTTTTTATTATACTTACGAAATTCCATTGCACTAATTTATTGTTCACTATTGTCGATCACTCACCTGAAATAAAAAACAAACAAACATATTAAATTAATTGCTATACATATAATAAAGTATATAAATTACAATTAATAAAATATTTATAATTAAAGATAAAGTAATGCTTATATAAATATAATTTACATAAGAGTTTAAAAAGTAAAAAGGCAAGGATCAACTTCTGCATTATTTCGTGCATACATACATACATAAATTTCTCGGGGAGTACGTGTAACGTAATGAAACCTAATCAAAACAAATACGTTTTCGAAACGGTAGCATTTTTCAAAATTGTCTACTGTTAAGAGTCTAAACCACAAACAATAATTTATAGCAGTGCGACGTTTTTTAAGCTTAAATGATAGATGAGACACTATACGACTATTACACTATTGCCTAGACTCGACTGCATATGAACTCGGAAGAAGAAGATTACAGAAGTAGAGATCCCAATAAAATGTCGAAAAGGGAGTAATATTCAAAATCCATTAAACGGATTTGCAGGAGAGAATGCCTCGAAGCCAGCTGACGCCGAACCCTTTGCCATGCGCGACTAGCCAGCTTGTTGTTTTTCTTGCGCTTTCGGCGTTTTCTCGTCCTTTGACCGCCGGGCCCTTTGCAGCTGCCATCGCTGATCGAGAAAACGACAGTTTTCCATTTGCATATTGAGCGGTAAATGCAAAATTCTTTTTCTCCCGTAAATGGACTTTGTATTGGGCGCGGATAGCTGACAAAAAGAAGATGGGCATATGAATATTGAAAAGAATGAGCGCCTGGTGCTGTATATATGCTTTGCTTACTTTGAACGATTCTTTGGCTTTGTTGGACGTGTTTAAAAAGTCGATGAGGTATGCGCATCGGTTAGTTGATTTAAAATAATTCGATGATTGGATATATCAGTTTAGAGGTAAAAGTACGAGTAGAAAAACAGAATAATCGCTTTTTATTATTGCTTTAATATTTAAAATATTTAAAAATTGTACATAATTTCCAAGCTTCCTTCAAGAAAAATAAAAGAGTATTAAAGTTATAAAAGTTCTCTTAGCTGCACAAACAATTCGCCCCGGCGTCTGGCTACGTTGAGCCGAAACTTTTTTTTCAATCTTCGTTAGGAAAGTTGCATCTATACACGGAAAAGGTTTTTCCCGGCAAGGGAGCGTTTTCCTTTGACGATAAGTTAACTTGTCAGTGCCGACGATAAAGAGAGCATTTTTTGTGTATACACTCCCCTGGGGTGAAATCGATACGTGAAATTTGAGGTCGTAATGCTGGCTGCGCGTGTATATGTACACGGCGACGAAGCTGCAGGAATCTCGTTCGCGTATTAAGTCCGCGACGAAGCGGCGCCGACGACAAAGACTTTTAGGGCTGTCTCTCTCTCTCTCTCTCTCTTCTTTTGCTTTACTCGTTTTTCCTCCTTCATTGACGCGCTAGCTATACTTTTCCTCTTTCTCCCAAATTGAAATGTTATATTTTATTTACTTTTAAAGTAGATATATGTATGAAAGAATAATGATTGTTATGATTTACATTAACATAAAATACGGTATTTAGAAACGAAATAGTTTAAGCTAATACTGTGACTCAAAGTTTATTTTTGATTTAAACAAGATTTTGTTTTGAAAAGTAAATATATAATTTTTACAGAAATCTTTACTAATTTTTAATAAGCAGTAACAGCTGTAACTACTGTTTAAATCTGAAAGAGTGAAGCCTACGTAGAACGAATGAAAGATCACTAATTTTTACGTTCTTATGCTTTCATTTATTCAACAAGGACTATATAGAATAAGTGGTTTCATGCGTATTCTACGTAATTTTTCACTCTTTTAAGTTTAGTCTTAGTTTTTGTCAACTGTCCACATCATACTCAGATATATTAATAATGCAATAGTAAATTATCTTTGATTACTTAAATAGTGTTACACAACGAATGATAAATATGTGCATAGAGAGTGCTAGAAAAGCGCCTCAGAAGAATTTTCAGGAAAAATCCGGGTTTCCCTCGCACATGACTTATTTATAAATCCGGCCTTATTTATACCAGCCATCATCCGAAAGTACCTTTCATCTGGAAAAAATCGGCCCGAGAATTGTTTGCTCGGGAGAAAAATTTCATGCTCGCGGCCCATCATTCATCTTGCGCTTCGTTTGAATCCACATAGCGGCTCTCTTGGTTAGCGTCTCGGCGACGCG
Organism: Eupelmus urozonus; assembly: GCA_900480035.1. Classification (NCBI taxonomy): domain Eukaryota; kingdom Metazoa; phylum Arthropoda; class Insecta; order Hymenoptera; family Eupelmidae; genus Eupelmus; species Eupelmus urozonus. The sequence continues at coordinate 2,326 of UELX01002431.1, read as the reverse complement.
ACGTCGCGCGCGAGAAAAAGGGCGAAAAGTAAGAAAAAAGAGGACAGCCGGGAAAAGAGGTACAGCCGCCAAGACTGCCAGAGAATGAATTTCCGGGGAGCTAGGGCGCTCGTTTTCCTTGTTCGACGCTGCCTGCCGCGTGTCCTTGTCTGCTGTTAGCGCGAGGCCGAGGCTCTAATTGGAGCCGATAACCGGCCAAAGCGGAAATTAATGGTACGGGGGATGCTCTCGCTTCTCGGATAAAATATGACGCCGAGTCGATCGGCTGGAGCGCTTGACGATTTAAATGTCGGCTGCCGAGGGTTCGACAATTTTTTGCAGGGCTCTCAGATGAAATAAATGTAGCTGAGGCTTTCTTTTCTAGTGTGCAGAATGCGAGGGCTTGTTTTTGGCATTTTGGGCTGAATGTCATTAATTTTGATTAATCTTGTTTATGATTTATTTAGGCAATCGCAGTTCCAGGGAAAATTGTAATTGATGATGCAATTTCTAGCGAGCTTCTAGTAGGTTTAATTTTCAAACATTGTCGAAATATCATTAATTTTAATTATCAATGTAACCTACACCTATGCACATCCTACCTATTTTATAATTATTGATTATTCTAAGGATTTCATTATATTTTTGATAGTATTTTAATTCTATTTTTTTATATATTAAAATCGATAAGCATCCCTCTTATATTTTCCGCATAAAGTACATATACTCATCGTAAATGCAAATTCCATGAACTTTATGAGACCGTAAGGGAAATTTCGCTCGACCGAAGTATCCTTGTATTTCCTAACGAGAGATATTTGCGTTTTTATAGTCGCAAATTTTTCGCCCGCAGGGGTGTTTATACACTCGAGCATCACGAGGGGGTAGCCGAGCCCGAGCTGGATTCGATTTTAGCGGCCCGCATGATCTAAATCTGCATAAACGTTTTTTCGTTATTTGACAGTCTTCCGCTTTTTGGCCTTACTGTGTGGCATCATCGATGAGCATTTAAATTCAAATACGGGTTTGAATTCGCCATGTATAGAGCATTAATCTTTGCTTTTATCTTGTTTGTTTATAAAGGGATAAGAATCATGTACGTGAATACCTTTTGTTATATTCTATAAAGTGCCTTTTAACCGACGATTTTAAAAATTTAGTAGAAGTATTAAATATTAGACAAGAGTAAAGTAATCAAATATCAATTTAAAAAAACTGCCTTGATGAAAGAAACTAATAAAATCCAATATAAACTGGTGCAAAAAACCAGTTAAATATTAAATTTTTGCAAAATTTTATGAATGGTTTTTAATGGTTTTTAATAGTTATTATGTATATAATTAATTTATCTTAGTAATAAGAAAGATGATTGTCTGAAATGGGCTTAACATTATATATCTGTTCGTTCTAGTGTTTTCGTTAGTATTGCATTTAATCTAAATACATTTTTAATAAACATTTAGTAAATAACATAAAATTAAAGGAACCATGCTTCAATTTGCCGTACAAAGCGAGATTTAGCACACGCTTTTTTATTCGAATATGCGCAAAATTGAGCTTTGCGCACGGAGTAAATACTATAAAAAAAAAATTGAAGGTGGCCGGATAAAATGATGTTATCAAACACTTTCAAACTTGCTAAAATAAACTTGCTTTCACTTAAAATCCGATAAAATTTCATAGTCTAATCAACGCGAGAATTTCTAATTTTTGAGAATTATTTTTTCACACGGCGTGCGGGAAGTTCGTTTTCCCGCACGCTCGGTCGGAAACACGTACATCAAAATAAGCTTTCCGCAAGTCGTGTCAAAAAATTACGTTCGATACATGGGCGATAAAGTGATTTTCACCTCGTAAATGTCCACATGAGGTTAAAATCACTTTACAACACTTGTGTCATAAATAACTATTATGACAATATTTATGATGTAAGTTTTACGTTTATAAAAATTAGTTAATAAATTGTAATTTATTAACTTTTATATTACATTTTTAAAATAAAAATAAATATTTATCAATTTATTAAAAGGAAGAAGTATTCAAATAATAAAAGCATTTAATGTAATAAACTGATGTATTATATTTTAAAAAATAATTATTTATAGAAGTTATTACATTACAATTACATATGGAAATTCTTTGAAATAGTATAATATTTTTGTACTCAGTAAATTCTCTATTCGACTATTTTTGTACTCGGTTTATATTTGACTTTCTTAATTTAAATTTGTTATCCTTTTATTACTGAAAACACTTTTTAATTTCGTCGAAGAAAATTAGGAACTTTTTTACTAACTCATTGAAATACCAAAAAAGTAACGACTTCAATGCGCAAACAGTCTTACAG
>UELX01002430.1:0-31208 GCA_900480035.1 Eupelmus urozonus | reverse complement strand
GATCTCTTTACTGAGTAGGTTGGTAATTTTTACCAGCTACCTCGTAATTTTTACTATCTTCGGTTTCTCAGTGTACAATTATAAAATATGTAACTCCAACAGCTTTTATAAAAGTATAATATACTTAAATAAAAACGAGTAAAATCTCATGTTAAAACACAAATGTTTCTAAGCTTTTATAAGACCTTTCTACTAAGAAAAATATTTCAAACCCCAAGAAGTTAATGTTAAACGAAATTAGCTTGTATCCGTAAAAGATAGGATGATTAAAATTTTGATAAGCCGGAAGGAATTAATAATTCGGAAATCGTTGGTGCGAAGTTGGCAAGGAAAAATAGCTCCCCGATGCGCTGCAAACATCAAAGTTAAGCTCATTAACCGGTGCGCGCGCATCTCGCGGCGAACGTAAAGTCTGGCTCTGCGCCGCGAGTAGAGAGCTTGCATTACCGTACTCCCCCGTGGTAAGTGCATCAAAGTCCCCGCTACCGGCGCCGCCTCGCATAATTCGGAAATTATCGAGCCTCTAGGAAAACAGACGAGCGCCAACTCCAAAGGAGCTGCGTTAGCGCACTGCTTACATACACACACAGCTACGTTTCTCTTCCGCGTAGTCGTCGCCTTGGCTTTCGTCGTCACCGCAGCCGCGAAATGCTTATGTAAAATAGCTCGAGCAGCGGCGTTTATAGCTCGTTAAGTCGGCTGCGATGTCAAGCGGCGATATAGGTTCTCTCTCTCTCTCTCTCTCTCTCTCTTTCTATGCAAGCTCGGCAAAGTAAGCGGCCAGCTGTATATACGGGCGCTGCTGCTGTAAAGGTGTGTCTACGGTAGTCGTAAAGTTGATGTCTACGCTGCCTCTACTACTACTAGCCGGCGCTCTAACAAATTACGTGTTTCATTGTATGACTTGGCCGTGTGAGGCCGGGACGAGCTGGTCAATTTGCTGCGAGGGTTGGATTTACGTTTCATGGTCAAGCTCAAAGGGATGGCTTTTTTATCCTCGTTTCTTTTAGCATCGATTAATAAAAGTATATTCGTATTTCTGTACCAATCTACTTGTACTCATTTTATGTGGTCAGTTTGCTATAATTTCATATAAAGAAGCGTATTTTAGGGGGATTCACAATCAGTGGTCAGTATTCGATTTCGATTCGATTTAATTGACCAGGTGTAATAATCGATTTATAAATCAATTTGCCCTACGTGATTTTATAAGTTTTAAACTATGATGACCGAGCAAAAACTTTGTAATAAAAAATTAAGAATTTTTAATAAAAAATGTCTTTTAGTTAGTCAAAAATCTCTAGCTCCTAAGCCGCAGAGTCGAGAGAGGATGTTAAAGGGCTAAAAGGGCTCGCGCGCAGCAGCGAGCGCAAGCGTTCTCCTTAATTTCCTCCAGAGTACCTGCCCTAGAAACACGAGAGAGAAAGAGAGGCGAGTGCAGCAGCCTGAAACCCTTCGCGTACCGCGAGCTCGTTCGTTTGACGGTTAGCGTACACGTCGCTACGCTATGACAGTTCACTCGCTCGAGCGAAAAAGCGTACGCGCACGAAAGGACTGTGTGCGGGCTTTGTGTCCGCGCTACTCTAGCTTTACGGCGTAGTGCGCGACGTGACTGCCGCGGGCTGATGCGTTTATGAATTTAGCGAGAGGATGTTTTTTCTTTGCTTTTCGTCTAGCGTCAAGGTGGCGTGAATGTCCTTTTTATACTTTTATTACGCCCGGCGCCGACGCGTAAACGTCCGCTGCTCTTTTCCGAGAGAGCGCCGCATTGCTGTACTCTCCTCAAGTTCTGGCTTTAATCGTAAAGCCTTTTGGGATTTTTTTGCTGGTTTTATCGTGCTTCTCACGTTTTTCCGCTTTCAATTGAGAATATTTTAAATATCTGTTCGTTATAAAGATTCATTATTAAAATTCAATAGATTTATAATATGATAGGTCATAAATTACTTTGATTACAGTTTACTAATAAAATTATTTATAAAATAAAGGTGTACTAGATACACATATTATATTAACATATGAATTCATTATAATTTTATATATTTTTTAATTTCCAGTAAATTGAATGTAGCCATTAAGAATACAAAGTATTAGTATAATAACATGAGTGAATAACTTTGTATTCAATATGTAACAGAAAACTGTCATCACAACACACGGAAATTAATTAAATCCAGCCCCAGTCCTAATACTCTCCCATCTGGTTGTATCCGAAAGGCGGAAGAGGCTTATTTGTCCTAGCCCGGACTCTGAAAATTATTCTTCCAATAATCCTAATCCCAGCGTAACTCATCGAGCGGCGTCCCTCAAAATCGTTAGCCCTCCGCTCCGTCGACGGGCCGCAGCGGCTAAAACGTCCTTATCTCTATAACGGCGCAGCTCCACACGCATAATACGCGTAGGCGTTCCCAGCACGTAGCTATATACGTTACGTGCGTGCCATTTGAAATGGTCCTCGAGGTTCGTAGCCCTGACCGGCCGCAGCCCTACCTTCGCGGCGCATATAAGTACGCTAGGGCACGTACGCGCGTTTCACGCGCCAAATCTCTCAGAGCCGAGAGCTACCGACGTAGCTTTCATATAGCGGCACTCTCGGCCGTAATCGCGAGCGCCGCTCGTTATGTATCCGCAGCCAGGAGGCACGTTTTCACTCGCACAAGGAGCATTTCCAATCAGTCGCCCCGGGAGGGGGGAGATTTGAGCATCTGAAATTGATTGGCGCCTGTGTTACGCCAGGGTTACTGCTTTTTTTTTCAGCTGGTAGACTTTTTTTCATAGTTTGTTTCGGGATTTGCTTGCCGCGATTGAATATCTGTGGTTTATCGTTTCCGAACAAATAGAGGCGCAAAAAATCCCCCGAGTCCCTGCGACCGCACGCGAAAAATACAATTGCACAACTCTTTTTCGATTTAGGAATTTCAGTTTGTTTAAATATGTTTTATTTCGGCTATAAAAACTTCAGACTTTTTAAAATAATAGTGGTTGAAATTCATTGAATCTTCGTCGTTTTAATAGGAGATTATTTCTGAAAAGATGAGATTGTTTGTATTTGTAATTAAATTCGTAATTAACAGAATATATTACTACAATAAAATGAATTTCGATTCAATTAATCGATATGAAGTTTGTTACAAACTACTGATCGCATTAAACGTGCTTTGCAATAAACAAGGTGTAAAAATGATATTTTCGTAATTGTAAGTCACCGTGACAAATTGTCATTCGCAAAAATAATTAATTCCGTTGCTCAACGCCTCGGATAACCCTGCTACAGGAGGCAAAACACGGTTTCAAAACGTATCGCGCAAACAATAATTCACTCGCGGCATAAGCCATAAAAAACGTCGGAAATTAAGTAGCCTAATCTGAAACTACTCAAGCCGCGTCCAGCACTGAATTCTATAAGCGTCATTTACATGCATATTAGGCGGCTAAGTGCGTCTACGCGTAAAAAAAGAAAGGCCGCTCCGTGCGCCGCATACAGATAGCCGCTCCGCGCGTGCACAACACTCCGGTACACGCAGTGCGTCCCGCGTTCGTTATCGTTGATTTAAATGCCTTTTTGCGCGAGCCTGACACGCTTCGTGCTCCAGATAAGCCAGCTGCCTAGATAGTTCGGCCGGCGGGCTAACCGGTTTTTCCCGGCGCAAAAACCTCCTGTGTTCTCGAATTCCCGGCGGACGATTTTTCCGGTATCGGGCGCATTTTTTTCCTTCTCCTCTTATCGCGCCGCAAAGCTCCCCCGGACTCAATGAGAGAGCGGAGCGCGCGCTTAGATTCTTATTAAGTGGCGACGGCTACTCTCGGCCCGAGGGACAAATCCGCGCGTTAATTCCACGGAGGACACAGGCCCGCGCGGCTCTTCTCTCACTGCTATATTCGCATTAGTCGCCGAGGCGAGGGCTATACTGCTTTCGAGCTTTCGAAAAAAAGCTCGCTTCTCCCTTCGCGTCTCTTCGGCCTTTAACGACGTCAAAGCGGATTCCGACCGCTCGTTACACCCTTTTTCGGGAGAGCGTTAAATTACGGCTTTAGCGAGCGTCTATGTGCGTTGATGGCGCTTCTGTGTATATAGGCAGTTTAGCCGGGAATTTGTGAACTCCGATAGAGCCGAGTGAAGAAATTAAGTTTACCCTGATCATTTTTTTTGGATTATTCTTCCAACTGTTCCTTTTAGAAAACTCTATTATAAAAGTATCTTTTTTTTTTAAGTTTATGACAGCATTTATATCTTACTGCTTTAAAATGTTAAGATAATTTTTTTAAACATTTGCTAAAAAGATTTTATGTTCTTTTACTTTAAATACAAGTTTTTAATCTTCATGAAAAATTATGAACAATAATTTTCATGTCAACTGCGGAAAAATGAACTACCATTATGAGTGTAAATAAAAGAGTTTGCACACAATTGCACGGCATGCATCGTACACATTCTACGTACACATTTTAGTTTAGATGAGTTGAAAGATATGAATAAAATCAATAAGAGTATTTTTTTATTTTTTCCCGTGTATACTGAAAATAAAAAGTATGCCAACAGTTATCCACTGTCTGACCATACGCTGCACTTTTTCTACTGAACTGTTACTCGTATTTAAGTAGACCATGCTATTTTTCCAGCGTTTTTAAAGTCATTTGAAATTATGTAGGCAAACGAGTTAACACCTAACAGATCATAAAAATGTGTGCCCGTTAGTATCCCACTTGTATTTTACAACCTGCCATCATACTAACGCTACAGCATAAAAATGTTCATGCGCACACAAGAAAACGGTTTCTTACGGCTTTCAAATTTTTCTCCGAGTATTATTTCAAAGCCAGAGTACAAAAGTAAGATAATTACAATATTTTTTAAACAACTTTAACGTTTTTCTATATCAATAGAAAAGAAAATATAAGACACTTAATCATGCTGTTAATAATAAATCTATATGCTTAGGGCCACTAGTATAGATTACAACGTTCAGGAGAAGGCAAGCAATAGAATTTCAATAAAGTTTATCAGGTCTAATTTCCCCGGGCGAGCAGAGCCTGAGCGAAACAAAGGGCGTCCTTGAGAAAGCCATATGTTTTCAATCGACAAGAGGCATTCCGCCCTCCCGTGTACGTGCGCAGGGCACGGGGAGACATCGAGCGCGCGCGACCCCATCCCTCAGCCGGCAGCAGCCGAGAGCGGGCTTTTTTCTCTGGGCTATACGAGCTTGCAAGCTCGCGTGTAACTGTCGTGTGCGGAGCGCGAGCTTTTTGCGCTCGAGAGCGAGAGGAAGGAAAGAAGCGAGCGAGAGGAGGTAAATTGGTCCAATTAGCCGTTGCCGAGGAAAAACGGGCCCTTGGCGCTCGTGCGTTTAGCCGCTCTTTCGAGCGAGAGAGAGAGAGAGAGAGAAAGGGAAAGCTTTTTCGCGGAAATTCCCTTCGACGAGGGCACTCGTGCGCGCGATTTACACGTTCGGAGCGCTCCGTTAGCAGCAGCTCGCTGGCGGATCGACGCTCGGCAGCACCGCCAAAGCGACGAGAGGAAGGAATCTCATTTCACGCGCCCGTTCAAGGGCTTGAATTTCAAGGAGCGCGCTCGCTCGAGTCTCTCTCTCTCTCTCTCTCTCTCTCTCTCTCTGTGCGAGCGCGTGTCTGCCGAAGCTGATACTGAAGCCCAGGCGAGCGAGTGCCTCTTTTCTCTCTCGGCGCTGTGCGCATCGTTGCGCTTTTTCTGAAATTACAAAGTGACGCGCTACACGCACTTGGAGGCTTGGCTTACTGCAAGCTCTCAGTTCGATACATGATTTGGACTTTTGAGAATTATGACTTTTTTACTTTTCTACTCTTGAGTCTTCGATGTAATGATTTTTTTATTTTTTCAGAATGTCGAGTATTTGTTTCAATTAGAATATTTTGTAGCTGCGTTTCGTTTCTAATGATTATTTATTTAATAAATCGATTCAATTCAGAAAATGTTGAATGCCACAGTAAAGAATTTCGAAAAGCCAATTTTGTGAATCTTATAAGAAATTATGATTCCGTAAATCCGGTCGAGCGTAATTGCATCATGAAAGGCAAATATTTGTCTTTAATAAGCACTGATGGATTTTACCTTAACCGGCTTTAATTAACTTTTTAATTAATTTCACCCTATACAGTCATCATCTATTAAAAGGTTCAATGAAGCGTGTTTATTTTTCTTGCCTACCAAAATTACACTCTAAGTGTTTATAAAATGCTTTAGACATTTTTGTATGTTTACATCAATTATTTGTTTTTTAAGAATAAAAATATTTCACAGAGGAAAATTACATGTTTCGCGTAAATTTTATTTCAAAAAATACAAATTTTGATGGCTGTGTAAAATTTAATAATAACATGTAGTAATAATTTTCACTAAAAGTAAGAAAATTAACTTTACACCGACATTATTTTTACTTGTTCAAATATAAAAACACGAGTGTATCGAAATCGAAAGCGAATTTAATTACGTATGTGATGTACAGAATTATGTACTCTATTTTAATAAACAAGAGAAAGCGATCCCCTTTGTTCTATTCAGCCTCACAACTCGATTCTTCTCATATAAGAATGTACGGTGATTCAGCAAAAAAAGTATACCTAACGCAGACATAACGCAGAAAGTTGAGAGCAGTATAAAGCTACGAACTGCCGATAAAACACTCCTAAATTTGATATTCACGCTCCCTACATAGATAAGCGAAGCTCGCGTTCGAAAATTACAAGCCGGCAGGGCCGATCCTTTGACAAATCAGGCGCGGCGCGGCGCAGCGGATAAAGTTGCTCGCTTTAAAATATTATAAAGCGCGTCTCCGCCGAGTCGAGTAAATGTCCCAGGCAAGAAAGTTAAGGAGATCGTAGAGGCAAGTTTCACCCCTCGCGAAGGCCTCGAAAGGGCTGGAAGCGTCGTCGACGTCCGTATAAGCTCGTCTCTAGCTAAGCCGCTTGGATCTCGGGGGCTTCCGGCGCGCTGCAGATGATAGAGCAAGCGGCGAATTTTATTCGAGAATTACGATATATAGACGGGAGGTGCTCGAAATCGCTCGGACGTGAAACGCGCGAGCGCGAAAGAAACTTCCCCGAGTGCGTCAGCCTCGCTCCCTTCCCAGATTTCATGTATTACTGCTCTAAGAAGTCTCTCAAGTGTATCGGAAATTCGAGAGGGAGGCTCGATCAGTTTAATACACATATTCTTGGAAATTTCATAATCGAGACTCCCCCGCTGAGGTGTTGGCCCGATGATAACGTTATAATGAGTTGCTGTTTTTCTTTTTATAAGTCACTCCAGTCGATCAATATACAACTTACTATACAAAGCCCATCTCTAAGGTGTTTTCTATAAGTTTAAAGTTCTTTTGATAAAAATTCTTTTTATCAGCAAACAATACTGACTTTAACTGTAAGAAATAATAGTACAGTAACTTTTCCTGAACAAAAATTTACTTCTGAAATTTGCTTCGTATTTGTAAGTAATAAAAAATAAATAAAAATGTGAATAATTGATTTTTACATAAAGAAAAAAAGTTGATTATAACTAAAAAATTTTAAATTGTCAAAAACTTATTTTGTGAAATTAGCACAGAAGGCGGTATAATTTAATGGTTGTCTAATACAAAAATAATTATTTTTATAAAAACATACATTAATCAACTGCCTTTTTAAGATAAGAAAATACTGTTAAAAAAAAAATGAAAATCTGTTAACAAGTCTATCAGTCATATAAAAAACGTGAAATTCGAGTGCGCCCGCAGGTAAAACTCATTAAACGCTTTTGAAGAAAAACAAGGTACAAAGAAGAAGCAGCCCTCGAGCGGAAATCGCTTTTCAATACTCGGCGTGAAATATTGCTCTTTCAATAGCGTTTATTGGAAAGGCCGGGGGCGCAGGTATAGAGCAGAGCGCAGCGCGCGTCGAATTTACGCCAAGTCGGCTGCTCGTGGTCTACTGCAATCCGTAAACAGCGCGCGGGTGGAAAGTAGCACGGAAAAGGCGGAATGTAAATTTCCGAATGCGCGCCGATTCACCTTTTCCATTTTCCGCGCAGGACCCGGCGCATACACAGCGCGGCCGGGATGATTTACACGGCAATATAGTAACGCCTCGGCACGCGGGAAAAACGGCTTTGATTTATCCGCGCACTTTCGCGGCCCGCGCGCGAGTATACTGGACCCGCGCCAGGCCCGGAAGGTCCATCTCGCCGGAAATCATGGCTATAATTCAGCGCGAGCGCGGCCCAGCCCCCCGCGAGTAAACCTAATAGCTCGGCTGCGCGATGCTGTATAGCGCATTTGCATGCGCGGGCTACCGCAGGAACTTTCCTTGCGGTCGCTCCTTGAAAAATGAAAATCAATTTTCCGCCGGAAAATTTGTCGAAAAGCGCCAGCCGTCGACGATGGCTAGAGCGACGAGTCGATGTTTGTTATCGCTGTCTTCGGCTCTCCGCCCTCGCCTTCGTCCTGTAATCCGCTTCGGTTAAGGACATTTCGACGTTAATGCTTTTTCCGTCCGTCTACTTTCGGCATTGATTAAATTTCCTGGGAGCTGCCCGGGCAAATTATCTCGTTTCCCCTATTATATAACTAACTTGGGATCTTTTTGTAAAAAGATTATTATTTTTACACTTTTGTTTTTATACTTGATTCATTCGTTTTACAAAGAAGTGAACTTTGATGTAATAAGTAAAATAAAAACTATATAGAATAGCTACTCATTCGAATAACTTTATTATTTACAAGCGCAGTATTGAGGTTGAAGTTGAACAATCGCTTATTAAAGTTCCTAAAAGCCGAGTAACTCTGAGGCAATATCAACTCGATTCTTTCAGTACAGAGCATTCTCCTTATCCATAAAGAGCCGTTGCGGCGATCAGCGATTTCAAGCTCCCTCCTGAGAATTGATTCCAGGCCGGAGCCGCGGAAGGTTAAACGTAAAAGTCAAAAAAAGGATAAGGGCACGAGGCAAATAAGAAAGATAGATGAACGGTCCGCGCAGAGGAAAAAAAAGGAAGAGACGTATAGAGTAACGCAGAAGAAAAAGGGAAAAAGCCAGGAGAAGAAAGATGGAAACTGGAGAGTAAGTATGAACGGGAAAGACGAGGAGCGGGGACCCCCCGAGTTTCTTCGATACATGGGCTCCGGCCTCGGAGACATTTTAATTTACGTCCCCTCGGCGAGCGCGATCGCATCAAATTCCATTTCGGCCTGCGATGCTATATAGCTCGCCGCGCGCGCTCGGCTATTGGATTCATATTGTTATAATCTCGAGTTGAATGGCTTGATAAAGTGAAAAGCGTGGGAGGAATGGCGATAATTAAATGATGCTAATCGCGTTTTGATGCTATTTTTCCGGCGTTACGGGACCTTGAGGCTGGAGTTTCGGAGAATAAGCTGGCTGTCTTTGTTGGAATGAGACTTTAAAGATCGGATTTTCTTTTAATATAGGAAACTGACAAGTAAATGATTGATTTTTTGGAAAAAGAAATCATTTGCTGTATATATTAAACATAAAATTATAAAAATATGTTGTACTTGAAAATAATTAAAAACTATTTATTATTATACGAAGTTCAAAAGCTTCATCGCTCTTATTTGTACAAATTGAAAATAAGCTCGTATTTTATAATTGTCTAAAAAAAAGTATCACCTCACTTGATTTAGGCAAACAATACTGTTCCAGACGATAATCGATTTGTTCTCGAGTAGTTACTAGAATCACCGCCAGTCACACACGCACGCAGTCAGCCGGCGAGGTCTCAGGGGTGCAAAAACGAGCCCGGCAAAAAAAGCCGAACGGAAGTCGAGCAAAAACGCGTCGCTGCCTCATTACCGCGACGACCTCGAAATCACTTTCGGCCTTGCAAAAACGATCGAAAATTTCTCTCAAATATATATATAAATCTCGGAAGATTGGAAAAGCTCCACTTCATTACTGTGCATTCACGTCTCGAGTGATTTCTTATTAGGCCGGCTCGGCGTGCAAGCCTCGATCCCTTATAAAAAGCACGCGTACAAGATTCGGAGGGGCAGAAGCCGCAAGTTCGAAGGGAGATTAAGAAAGCTCGTTAGGGGGCTCTAACTGCGTTGTAGCCGAGAGAGAAAGAGATTAGGCGAATAGATAGCGAGTCCGAGTCATTACCTTTTTGATTTCGCGTATGTATACACGGTCCTAGCCGCTATATAAATAGAAAGGATTGCAAGCTTTCCTTCATTTGTATTCTCTCTTTGGGATTAGATCCTTTGTTAGCCGCGGGCTTGTGCGTAGAAGCGGCGGCAGAGGCGGGTGCAGAAGGAGAGCAGAAGTAGAGCTTGCAGACGTCGCCGGCGGCGGAGCGCGTCAAGGTTCCGCCAGCCATTAGCCGTGTCAATATTTACACGTTCCCCGTATTATTTCTGCTCCAGAAAGTGGTAACCGTGTCGCGGGATACCATAAGTGCTTGTCAAACACGTCGCATCTGAATTCCTTGTTCTGCGCCTGCGCACAAACGCACTCGCGCGAAAAGCTCGCTGCAAGCTCGGATTCCTTTTCTATAAGTAGAACGAGCGCGCTACTGTCCCTCTCTCTCTCTCTTCGTCGTTACGTCGCCTTCTCATCATCGGACTTTGAAGTCGCAGCCTCGCTCTGTGTATATACTTACGCGTCGTGTAGATCATGAGAGCTTGCGCCATTCTAATTGTTGTTTTACAAGTGCGCCGATTCTTGGAATGCCTGGCTCGGTGCTGGCAAACGGCTTTTAGTCTTTCTCCTTCTCGGCTGCAATTATTCTAAATACTCCTTTTGACTCTTTTAAATAAGTGGAGCGAGCACGCACTGTTACTGTAAAAACTCTTGACTTGATTTTTAATGACTTTCAATAAACCTTTACGGGCGGGTAAATGTTATAAAGCTTTCTCTGACTTTTAAATCTATATTATTAAATAATAAGTTGCCGCGCACCACTTGAGGGACACGCAGAGCCAATAAAATAGTTAGTGACGACTTGTTATTGTTTAACAATAAATTAATGTAATAGGTAAGTATTGAAAACGGCAGTAAAACATTTTCCAAAGCATAAACCGATTTGAAAGCAGCAGCGGCTCGGATATACATATATACATCAAACGGATCAAATTGTCGTTCCGGAGCGGAGAGCCGGCGGGGGCTCGCGTGTCGGCTCGTCGCAGTCTCGTCTTTCCTCTCGTAATTCAAATGCGAAATAATTATATAGCAATCGAGGCGGCTTTACGTGCGCGCATAAAAAGAAGCAGAAATTTATCGCCCGAGACGCGCGCTGACAATACATCGTCGCGGCGCTTTATACCGCGCGAGCATTCGACGCTTTAAGTTACGATCGTCGCGCGTTTACGAGAGAGCAAGCTGCACACACGGCCAAGATTTCCTCTGCCTCTCCACACGCCTTTCTTTTGCTTCCTCGCGCGCGGGAGATTTCCTTTACGGCGATTTCGCACTCGCGGCTCGTGAAAATAAAAGGAGGACTCGCTCTCTTTAGGCCCTCCTCTTTAACGTTGCCGAGACTCCCTCCGGTATCGTAAAATCCCAGCTTTAGAGGCGCAAGTGCCGCAAGACCGGCAGACCTGGACCTTGCCAGCGAGTCGAGGCCAAATCCAGATATCGGGATTAAGGAAATATTACTGTTGCCGCTGGATTTCTAAGAGCTTTTAGAATTTATCATTTTTTTTCCATTCATTCGTTGCTTGACATTGTGGCTTTCAGATTTTTTATTGATTCAGCTGTCTCAATTTGATTTGAGGATTTTAAACTTATTTCAGTTGATTAATTATATAATAATACTGCTAGTCACATTAAAATTAAACTGTAAAACAACTTCGCATACAAAAAAGCTCTTAAAGAGCTTTTAAAACCGAGGACGCATCCTTGAAATACATAAAAGGAATTTTCCAAAATTTGTTTTTTAAAATAAACGTATAAAAAGTTAATTCGAAATATTAAAGTAATTAAGGTAGGTTGTCTTTTTAATTCTTCCACAAAAGATTGTGGTGCGAGTAAGCCCCGCTAGTAGAAAAGAAATTAAAAAGAGCGCGCGGAGCAGCTGGGAGGAAAATAAAATGCAAAAGGAAGCAACAAAGCCGGCCGAAAAAAGGCAAGAAGAGCGAGAATACAAACATACCGGTGCATAAAAGAAGAGGAGAAAAAGGAAAAGAGGGAAAAAAGCAAGAAAACGCCGGCGCACGCGAGTCAAAGTTACTCAACAGCCTCGCGCAGTATCCTAGGACCGAGGGAGCAAACATACAGAGACGGAGTGCGCAAAGGAGGACGGAAGCGGCAGTAGCAGCCCTCGCACGGAAGAATCAGACTGGTTCACGCTAGCGTAGAGAAAGAGAAAAAGACCGGCTGAGATCCGGAGGAATAACAGACAAAGGCGACTGGCGGCGGAAGGGAAAAGCGTCGGCCGAGAGGGGCGAAAAGCTCGCGCTTGCGCGGAGCTTCGGTGTCTTCGGCTTTAAGCCGCGCGAGGGGGAGGATGGAAACAATGAAAACGAGCTAGGGCCCGCGTGCTCTTTTGCCAAAGCTGTTTTTCGGGAAGCTGGACTTTCGCGGGGGATCGGGAGTTTCGAAAAAGGCGCGATACGCGCCTCTTCAACTCTTCCGTCGAATTCAGATTCGAGCCCGCTTGTGAGAGTGGAATTAAACCCGGACCCTTCAAGCTCTCCTTGTTGTTCTCTTGAGAAGCGCTACTGGTATTTAGCGAGGCAGCTCGACGACGAAATAAGCGCTGGGAAATTAAATTAAGCGCTTTATACTGATGAGGGCCGTGGCATCAAGGGCCGGAATGTCGTGGCGCTCTGGAATTTCGGTTGTAAACAAATACGGTCGATTTAACTCTTTGGCTTGCAATAATTCGACTCTTGGAGCGCTAAATGAAGAAGCACAAGAAACTGAATTGACGTTTGACATTTTTGTAAGAAAACTGTAACAATAATGTACTGTCAGCATGTAATTGTATTATTGGATAAAGAACGTCCATTGTTTTTCTCCAGTTTTATGTGAAGGAGCGTACGAAATAAGCACGATCAATACATTTGTTATGAAGCTTAGAGTGTGTGTGTTCAGCTTGTAATATTTATTTATAAATTTAGTAGCGATCGCATCAGCAAATTCAAATCTGCAAATAGATCCATTAACACTCAAGGAGATTGGCAGTAAAAAATTTACGAGCCTAAGGGCCTTTTCAAGTAAAAGCAAGCAGCGAGTCAGGCTTGGCATAAAATCCCTCAGCTTTCCGCGTCCTCGTACCCCGACGCGCGAGTATAGGCAGCGAAGACTCGAACAGCGCAACAGCTCTTGCACCCTCGCTCCTCGGCATTGTCGTCTACTCAGCCGGCAAGATAATTACCGCGTGGCCGAGCGCACATAAAACCCTCCAGCTCCCTCATGTTTCTCCGAAAAAATCATTTCTGAAATCGGCGCGCCGGATTATCGCAGGGGAGATTCGAGTACGTCACTTCCGCGTGTAAGAGGAGGCTCCCTTTGTCTTCTCCGGGGCGCTTATCTCAATATCCCTCGGCCTTATTCCTCCGTATTTACCTTGGACCCATCTGCTATCCGGCGCGCTGACATTTAAGTTATGCAGATTTCGGGGATCAGTCGGAATCCGCGGAGCCAAATTGAAATTTCATCCTTTGTTCCTTCGCTCGCCTCAGCCAGACGTATATACGCGCTCGCGGATAGCTAGAGGCGCGCGGAGGGCAAAAGTGAGTTGCGGCCCTCGGAGGAGCTATCGGCGGCGCGTTATCGGCGCGGTAATATCCGCTCGCGTTTATCGAGCGAGTTTATATAGGCGGCGATTTATACGGAGCTTCTGGGAGCTTCATTAGAACTTTCGCCGAGATGCGCCCTACGCAAGCTCGCCGACTGTTAATGGCATAATGACGCCGATTCGACTATTGATCGAGCTTCGTTATGTCCTCTAATTAAGGATATTTATTGCGCTTATAACGACGAGGCCTGGAGAAGCTTGAATTTCTGTGTACGTACTTGGGCTGGGCTGAGAGCGAGCCAAGCTCGTTACCCTTCGACCTTTATTAGATGATATTGCTGATGGCAAGCGTTTAATGTATCAAGGAATGATCAAGCGGAATCTGTGGAAAATTTAATATTGATAGCAAATGCTTAATAAAGTTTTATGTAGGAGGTAATGGTTTTCTTAACTCAATCACTGTTTTTGTAGCCGAAATAAATTCTTCCTATTTACAAAGTTTATTCAACGCTTAATAACGTTAAATTAAAAATTTTACATATCTAAGTGAAACGCCAGATTCATATTTTTATATTAATTTAAAAGTAATTTAGTTTTTTCATAATTATCACCTTGCATCATCAGCTAAACAAAATAGAAGAAAGTTAAAAACACACAAATAAAACTGAGGGTGAGGTGAAGGATCCCCATAAGGTGAAAATTGAAATAAGCCAAGATCGCTGGAGCAGCGGGTACATAGATCTGGCTGGTAATCCCCGGCTCGTAAATAAGATCGGAAACACGCTGAGCATAGAGCCGGGCAAAGCGCGTGGAATCGGCAGCTCGCTAATTACAAATTGCAAGCATTATAGGGCATTGCTCAAGTGATTAGCCCGATATCTCCATGAAGCCAGCGGCAGCGCGCAGTACATTATACAGTGGGCTTTGCGCGGGTATATATAGACTCTCCGGTCGTCTTGATCAGGCCTGGCCGCGGCGCACTGATCAGTACGGAAAGGGAGATGGAGCGACGAGTCGAACGTTTGACGAGGGTTTGCCTAACAAGCCGCCCCCTACGCCACCTCGCGCGTGTATCGGCTTACCATGCCCATTGATTTTGCGGCCCTGTGCCTACAGACAGAGGGGAGCCAGACTTTCCGAGCTCGCGATTGTCTGTAGCAGCGATGGGCAAAGGGTCAGTGCGAGGATGCTGCGCGAGGCTCGGCCCCCGTGCGAATCCTCGCTGAGAGCGGCTCCGTCAGGCTTCGCGCTTCATCGTTTCGTATGCCGGGCTTAATTGAAATCGCTCCGCAATCGTGGCGGGTTTGTCGCTAAAGAAATAGATCTGCTGCACTGGTTATGCTTATATTTTTCTTTACTCGGCTCAGGATCTCAAATTTTAATTAACCTTGATTTTATATATCGCTTATGGCCAGTGGTCAGGCTCAAGTGATTTTCGATAATAGTACATTTCGATACGGGTGTGGAAGGTGATTATTTGCGTCGTGAGATGTTTTTCGCCCGAGCGAAGCGAGGGTGAAAAGTCGAACGAGGCAATAATCTTACGCACCAGTATCGAACCGCATTTTATGCTACGAGAGCCGAAAAATCATCTCAAAGTTATGATTTTGAGTTTAGAGTAGCATTAAGTAATTTACTTTGTGATAAGAAACTTGTTTTTCTACAGTAATTTGATAATTGTGATTGTCGAATTTGTAAAAAGTAAAAATAAAACTATTAAATTATACAGTAACAAATATCAACTGCTATAGGTATATATAATATAATAAATTGTATTGATAATGTTTTGGTCATAATTCTGGTATATAAAATACACATAATCTAAATAAACTTAAGTTACTGCGTCAACACGTAGGTTGTAAATACGCGTTATATATTTACAAAATAATAAAAAGTCCCGCATCTACAAAAAGGACAGCGTCATAAAAATGACCGTTAAATCCGCGACTACTTTTACGATAAAATTCTTTCGATGTAAAATTTCATTTGTCAAGCCGGCATTATTCGCATGCAGCGCCCGAGACAAAAGCTGCCTCGATGGCGCGAAAGAGCGAAAAGCCCATATAATGGAATTTGCATAAAGCGGAAAGCCCAGCGGCGGCGTCTTTGTCCAGAATAATTTAATTCGTCGTAAAATATTTTTACGCGCATTACGTGCTCGAAAAGGCGCGGGGAAAATTCGAAAGCAACCCTTATATATACCTTAGCGAGCATGTGTCGCTGGATAAATGAGCGGAACGTATACGCGGTTGGTAATCGGGCCCCGCGGAGGCGATTCTCCATCTCGATGGAGAATCGGCCAGCGCGGAGATTTTCACGCTCCGCTGGGCTGGCCGCCGGGAGGACGACGATTATGAATCACCGATTCGTGTAATCAGCGGCCGGCGATGCCCTCGGCCGTGAAGCCAGTCATCCTCGGCTGCGCCTCGTGGGACAAGCTCCGAGTTGCGAGGAGAGGAGAGAGAGAGTCAAGGAAGCGGAGGAGCCGCTGATTCCATTCAGGGTAGTTCTGCAGCTCTTCTTTGCCCTTTTTTATGCCTCGGGGCTACTTGCTCTCGCTCTCGCTCTCGCTTCGTCCAATTGAAATGTAAGTTATGGCCTAGCCTTGCGGCTGCGGCTCTCTTCTTTTGAAAATAAGTTTAAGGTGGAAAGTTTAGCTTTTCTTTATTCTTAATTTAACAATAGATATAATAACATTTTTTTATGCATTGTTATATAAAAAATAGTAGAAATGAAAATTTTTTTTTTATCTCATGTTATTTGCATTCTATATATTTAGTGAACTTATTTGAAATTTTCCACAAATAGTTTCAGCTAGACAAACGTTTTTGGCACATTATCAAACATTCTAAAATAAACGAATAAAGCTCAAAAGGAAGTTGCTCTTTGTTATGATGTTTCAAAATAATAAGACACTCTTGGCAAGTTATCAAACATTTTAAATTATAAAAGCTTTATATTTTCATAAATTTATCATTTAATTATTTTTATTATAATAATAAAATATAAAAGTATACCATTTAGGAACTAACTTATTCCAAAAAAGTAACATTAATTTCAATCACTGGAACCCGAGTCGCTTCCTACTGTCCGTCCGCAACAATAAATTTTTCGTCGCCGTTCCAAGAATCAATTCATCTCATCGCATTCCCTCTATGGATTAAAAAAAAAAAGAGGGAGAAAAAGTCGAGCCCGCACATAATGCGGCCGTTAGTCGGGAAATTCCCTTGAATCGTCCATCAACGAGCCTCGTGAAAATGAGCCCCGCGAAGAAGCCAAGCCGCAGGGTCGATCTTTCACGTCGCTAATTCCCCCCATCAAAGCTGGGGCAGCAAAGAAAGAGGCCGAAGCACTGTGTATACAGAGAGCTGGGGTGCGGCTCGCGCTCTCGCGACTTATTCCAAGGCGTTTCAATTCATTATCCTGTGTATAGCCGGCCCGGCGTATTAGCCGCGATTGTCGCCTAACTCGATCCCCGAGGGACGCTCCTCGTCATCGCTGACCGCGCGATAGACACGGCTACGTGTCATCGATCAAGCTCAAGAGCGAGGCTCGTGTAGCGATGCGCGATTACGCGCGTATCCGAAAGCGTCGAGATTTTTCTTCCTTACGCTCAGAGGCGCGAGGAAAAAGCCGTCTCCGAGAGCGCCAGCGTTGGCTCGTTTATGGAAGAACATCACGGATTTATGTGCGGAAAGAGGAGGGGGGTTGTAAGATGGAAGCGGCGAGGGAAGCTTGATCGATGAGGATGAGTCGAGGGAAAGTCCTCGGTATGCCTGTATATATAAGCGCGTATACAAATACATGTTCTCGCTTACGCTGGCCTATCGTTCTTAAAAACTACGGCTGATACACGCTTTTTTAATTCCTTCCCATTGTTGCGGCACACCGGCGTGAATCTGCGTTTTTCGAGCACACGTGTGCGCCGGACGTTCTGCCCCGATGTACAGCCGAGATCTCTTCGAACGTCAACGCTCGCTTGTTGAGCCGGGCTTTGTGGCGCAATCAGCTGCGAATGAAGGCCTGGACTTGAAGGATGACGATCGAGCCCTTTTTTTCTATCATTTATACCGATTTTTTTCTTTTTTTTTTCATCTTCTTCTCTGTCGCGCGCTCTGGCTTTATTAAAAGCGGGATATATTCAATTGAACGGCTGGCTTGTCTTTGCTCGAGCGCAAACAGCCGGCATTGTTCTTATCCTTGACGAATTAAGAATAGATGGCTCGGAACCAAAGCTAATTTTCCTCTCTTTCAATTCTTCGCTCTACAGGTATGCTAATTTAGCTTGGCTTCCGTTTGTTTTTCTAGCGGCTGCTCGAGTATAATTTCAATTTACATTTCTTTTTCTGTCTATGTTTGGAATATCGATGCCAATTTATTACGGTTATATTAAATAAAATACTATTTACCGTATAGTTTTTAGTTTTAAAAAGACAATTAGTGCACAATTTCATTGTTAACCAAAAGTATAGTTTATTTAGATTTTTAGTGACGTCGTGATATATATGTATATATATAAATACACGAAAGTTTACAAATAAATTAAGTACACTTATTACGTAAATACTGCTTTTTGTTAAAGTACTTAAATGCTTTAGGAGGGAACTTTCGCTCTCACAACATAAAAAATATATTTCAAAGTGCACTCAAAATATAAAAAAAATGTTTAAAAACATGTAAAAAGTTCTTTCTGCCGCAAGCACAAAAAATCTCCCTTTTGTATATGTTAAAAAAATTCATACATTTTTCAAGAGAGCTTGTTTTTGAATATTTTTGAAACCACTCTGTTTTCACTGTACTATGAACTACGCTTGCACTTCACACATTTTCCAAAATACTGTTACTGTCTCTCTGTGTAATCTGAAAACGGATTATATTTTTGACGAAATAAATAAAGAAATTGATAAAACGAGATATACAATACACTAACCCCTTTGCAGAATAATAATTTTTTTTTAACCATACGCCATTTATATATTGTTCTATAATGAAAACATTAAACATTACGAACCACACAAGTAGTACAAATCAAATCAGTGTAATTAAAGAAGATTACAAGTAATATCATTAATAACGGCTGGACAAAACGGCATCGAATTTAATATCGTGGTATGAAAGGCCAGCCCGCGAGAAAGACTCTGTGACTATTCCCACGAGAATGGCGCAATAAAAGAAAGTAGAAATCCAGAGGTAGAAAGTATGGTACCGTAAGTATATCAGGGCCGGATCTCCTCGAGGCGCAGCGGAACATCGTGAAGGACTCCTCCTCTCCCGGAATAAAAAATAGAAGAGTCGCGCGCGCTCGGAGCTTCGATTACATTCGATCGCTTTGTGGGCCGAGGCCCGAACAAACGAAAGAGACAAGTCGACGGGGCTCCTCTGCTCCATCTCTATCCTCTGCTCTGTCGGAGCGAGCAATTTTGCCGAGTCGTCGTCCGCGTGATGCAGTCTTACTCTCGTCTTGCCGACGAGTCGCGAAAACGCAGAAACGAGAGAAAGGCAGCACGGGCAGGGAAATAAAAGGAGAGGCAGGCGAGCTCCTGGCTCGGCCTACATACACGCCGGCGCTTTTCGGCTGTGCGCGGGAGGAACGGCTCGTATAATTGGGAGGGAAAAGCATTGTGCGCTCCCTTTGTGCGGGGATCAAGGTATTACGGCCGGCGCTTGGCATTGTTAGTTATATACACCAGGGGGGCCCTCCCGCCTGTATATACATATACACCTAGCCCCTGTCCCATTGTCATTCGCTGGATGCTGTACCCCCCCCCCCTCTTATTCTGTCAGGCACCCCTCGCGCCAAACGCCAAACGCTGGCTTCGTTATTTGTTGCCAAACTTTAAACGTGTACGCGCGGCGCGCGAATTTTCGACCGCGAGTAAGCGAATTTTAATGGCGCTGGGGAACAATGGGCGCCTGCCTATGCGTTTTACGCTGGCTCTCTCATTGGGCTTGTTGAATGGTTAAATAAAAGTAAATAAAGACTGAGCAAGTTTTCTTTTGTTTAGCTAAAGATCATTTGAAGAGATTTTTAAATTGATAGTCTTAGTTTTGCACTAAATAGTAATTTTGAGTCTCATTATCAATCTTTGAAATTTTCCGAATTTCAGAATATTTTAAGCACGTCGCATAATTTAAGTATAATTTGAGCACGTCGCTCCGGGACGCCGGCGAGTATACAGCTCGACGCTTAAATTAATTCTTTTTACGCAGCGTCATTAGCGCAATAAATTTCCCTTATTACAGCCTGCAATTTATCGCGCTAATAAGGCGAAAAACGAAAATTTCGCAATATAACTAATATAAAATTTAGCGCTCGCGTCTAGCTCTCATATATAATTAAAGAGAATAACTTTTAATTTCCCCTTTCATCAGGCCCGCGTCACGAGTATATATGCAGAAACGTTATCGCATCCGATAAAATTTATTGCGCGCCGCGCACACATGAAAGAGCCCGCAGCGCGTGCGTGTGTTTGCCCTCGCGCGCGCGTCAAAGAGTTTTTCGGCGGAATATCGCCGGCGAGCCAGAGAGCGATAATAACTCGGCATTCCTTTATTTGCAAAACGAGAAAAAAAAGGCGCGCGGCCGGCCGGCCGGTATAATCCGCTCGTCGGCGGGGGTGGCTGTCGCGTATAAACGCACACGCGGCCGATGATATAGGAAGCGCTTATTTCGCCCGATACGCCCGATCGGATGCGCTCGCAGATATGCGCATATAGCTAGCTGTGTGGAGAAAGAGCCGGGCCCGCGCGGGCAGTTTGAAAATATGAAAGTTTAAAAAGCGAGGAGCGCAAAGCGGCGCCGGGGCGAATCGGCTCCCTCGCAGCTCCGACTATTGATTTTGGTTTGACGAGCGCGGAGGGTATATATACACACGCGCACGAGCATCCGGCATCTCTCGCCCAATTCACTGCTCTCTCTGTGTGTGTGCGCTTATGTGCAGCCTCCGTCGATAAAGCAGCGCGTAAAACGCAGGAGCTGCTCCGCGATATCGCTTATTGGAAAATTATATGGAAAACAAACGGCCCCGCCTGCGTTCTATTGTTCGCGAAATTCTCAAAAATATCACCTTCTTTGCGTCTGAGCTTTCTTTGCTGCTCGTAATATTTTCTTTCGAGTAAATTCATTATTTTGATTTATTATTAACACTAAATAGTTTTTAACAAATGATAAAAACAGGCTTAATTAACAGTAAATTTCCTAATATATCGTCATGAAAATAAATGAAATGAGTTAACGATGTCCAATAAAGAAATTATATTCCACGCGTGCCTTTTCTAATAAATATAGTCGTCAAAAAATGTCATCAACGATAAAAAAAAAGGAAATTGAAAGGCGTTAGATCAATCAAGGCGTTCACGCTGAGCGCGCCGCGGGAAAAAAAGCGTTAATCAAAGAAAACTGAAAACGCGTTCATTTACGGCAGCTTCCCTTCAATTTCCGTAACAAGCAGCGCGCGGCAAAAAGGAAAATAAGGAAGCGGCATAGACAGAAGCGCAGCCGCGGCAGCAGCAGCAGCAGCAGCCAGGCAATCATATCGTACATTTCAATTATCAAACGACTCGCAAGTGTAATTCACGGTTGGACGGACAGGCGAGCATAAATTGCTATTCATTAGCAAAGAGAGAGAGAGAGAGGTAGAGTCGGGTTGAGCGTACTCGCGGGCACAAAGGGGCAACGACCATCTCTACGAACGCGCGGGCATAGCTCTACGCACATATAGCTCTCGCTTTCTTTAGCGCGACTGTATAATCCAGCGCGTGCGTGCGCTTCACTTTATCCAGGCTGCGCTTTCGGCTCTGCTTCTATCTCTACTCATTACTTATGTAGCATCGCGCGTATATACGCATAGAGCCGCCGGATCCTTTAGCCGCTTAGCGATGCGCATAATGCAACGAGTCCATTCGCAGCGCCTAGAGTGGGAGGAGGCAGTTTTGGCATCGAGCGCCAGCAGGGATATATCGGCCAAATGACAGCGCGAATCCCCGGGGACGGCCGAGAGAGAGAGAGAGAGGAGGCGCCGTCCCCGTGTATTTGTTCCTGTCAATCAAAACGAGCCGCGCGACGAGCGAAGAAAGAGACCGAGCGGAGCGCGCGGCAAAAGAGATAAGGGGGAAACTGACAGCCTGACAGAAACATAAAGATGCGCGAGCGTTTGCCTATGTGGAGGTAAGGGGAAAAAACGAGACTTGACGCGGATGGACTGTGACCTGAATCCTAAATTGCTGAAAATCAGATCGTTCGCTCTGATGGGATTAAGTAAATTGAAATTATTAATGAAAATGTTTGATGCAGTTATCTGCTGCTTACAATATTAAGTAGTAGTAACAGAAATGCTTTCTAATTGCTGTAATCCTATATCTATATTTAAATCTATTTAAAAGTTCATAACACTTCTCCAACAAATATTTTTTATAAAAAATAAATATACTGTTAAACTTTTTAGGTAATTAACAATCTTATGATAAAATAACTTCCAGTTACAATAAAGGAATAATAAAATGTATAGAAAAGTGTTTTATTTCAAGAAGAATTATGGAGATTCATTCGCGTTTTTATGGTGATGAAGTCTTCTAAATAATGAAAAGCTCGAGTTTAATATTATCTTTTCAACTAATTAATATTAATATTCATTTACACATATTATAAATTAAAGTAAAAAATAAATAAAGAAAAGAAGTTAAGAAACAAAAGAACGGTCTTTTAAAAATTTTTACAATGACTTTCATTAATGTGCAACATTACTCAAATAACAATTATCTTTATAAAAAAAAAACTAAATAGACTAAAAAAATATCAGCCTCTATTTACTCAGCTTCCATCTGTATCAAGAACGAAATATTTTCTCATACGGCCTCGCCGCTGTAAAGTTTGAATAGATAATTGAAGGTATTGAAAGGAAAGCAAGCGACGCGGAGTACAAGAGCATGTCCACAGGGGGAGAGCATCCCGCGGTGAAAGTGTACGCAGACATAGACGAAAGAGAAAGGGAAAGAAAGTGAAAGAAAGCTTCGCTGTCGGGGTAGCTGCGAGAGCGACGCTCAGGGATACAGCCCAGCCGCTCGGCTCTCTTGCGTCCGACCGGAGCCTGGCATAATCCACTTGAAAGCTCTCGGCGACGGCGCGCGGCGTTTTCCAAAATATTATCTTACGCTCCCTCGACGTGCGAGAGCCCCGGGCTTTCGGCCGCTCTTTTTCTTTTTCCCCCGCCGGAATTATCATCCGAGTCTCGTTTATGCATTCCGGCCGGCCGATTCCAGCAACAGTTTTTCTCGATTCGTCCGAGGGAGCCTAATGGATTTGTCGTTTTAATAAGTGCGGCCAAAGGACGCTCGGCGGAAATGGTGTGTATTTTTTTTTGGAATTTATTTTAACGATATGGTTTTGACTTATATAGGTTGAGTGTGTTGGGAATGTAAATGTTAAAACGCAAGGGATTATGAGAAAATAAAGGTTAAATAAAATTTGCATATAGTTGCTGGCAAAAAAGAATTTCGCTATTACAATAGAATAAAATAATATAAAATATTCAAATAGTTTTAATATTTTTAATTCTCTTTTTATTTTTAAAATAACTTTCATAACTTGAACTTTCTGAATCGCTAGATTTCCCCTCGAAGCTCTTAAGACCATATGTTCATTTTGAGGATCATCAGGAAAGCATCAGCGAGGGGTTAAGGGCAAAGTTCTTGTTTATTTCGGGTGATTCGAAGTCTCGAAGAAATAATTACGCGGCGCGCGGTAATTTAATGAAAATTCCAAGTGCCGCAAGAAGAGCAGTTGCGCTTGAATCGCGCCTCAAGCCAAACGACGACTAAACAACG
Organism: Eupelmus urozonus; assembly: GCA_900480035.1. Lineage (NCBI taxonomy): Eukaryota > Metazoa > Arthropoda > Insecta > Hymenoptera > Eupelmidae > Eupelmus > Eupelmus urozonus. The sequence continues at coordinate 7,678 of UELX01002430.1, read as the reverse complement.
AGCGGGCACTTGGCATCGAAAATGAGGGTGTCACGTGGAACTAATTTCAAATAGAGACTATTTCTTCAGGGTTACGGCGGGCTTAGCATTGACGTTTTCTGGTTTTATTAGTAAACAAGAAACTGAAATGTTTATGTACTTCATTTTATTGCCTATAAAATATACATAAAATTTATATAAGATCAAGGCTAAATATGTAATTTTCTTACTTTGTAATCTCAAAAAAAGGAACCAACAAAAAGAAATTGAAAGTAATTATCTTTTATTACAAAGTTTTTTAATTTTTTTTTTAATATTGCATAATTAATTTATTGTTTTTTAATCGTCGTTTTCAGTAATGCAGATAAGCTTCACTCACAACCAAAAGGAAATACAGAAGTTAGAGCCTTATTAGAGTAGCTGCAGCTAGCATTTTGAATATTTCACGTAACCGCAAGCGGCTGAGTGACAGACAGCTTGAAGAATTGAATTATGTATGAATCTGGCGTAAGAAGAAAAAAATAGCAAAACAGGCAGCAGAGCCGTTTATGCTTTCTAAGGGACTATCGCGCACAAAGGACGTGCGCGGCAAAGTTGGCGTGCGGAGAGGCGAAACGAGTGAAACATTTGGCTGCAGCAGCCGCGTCGGCGAGAACCTATTCCCCGGAAGACAAAAGAGATAGCGCAGACAGGAGCTTTCTCTCTCTCTGGCAAGCAAACTTGTTTTGGCGCTCGTCGTCTCGGGGCGCGACGGAAGGTGCCGGATAGGTAGGCAGTCTCGTCAGGCTTACTACGTACAGTTATACTCGCGCCCTCAGGTGCAGTATATAGTTATAGGGGCGTACATCGAAGGGGAGAGCGCGTGAGTTTACTTTGATTAAAACTGTTTTGCTAATGCGCGACGAGCGAAACTTCCCCGTAAGCGGCCTAAGTGTAAGAGCCCGGCGCAGGAATAATACCCGCTCGATTCTATTATTGACTTCAAAGATAGTCCCCTTAGGTATATAGGTGCGCGAAGCGACGCCAGGAGACGCTTCTAGAGCGATTTTCGCTCGCTCGATCCCAACTGAGCTTTGCTTCTCTTGCCCTTTCAATGATATCTTCCTCAAGATTCTTGCCTTTGTAGACGAGCTTTCTGCCCTCCCGAGCCTAAATACGTTCGACGTACTCGGCTGGAATAATGAAATGTTTTCAGAGGAGATTTGCTCTTCAATAGCTTTTAATTACAATGATAAGGACTTTAATGAATTTTCATTCAAATTCTTAATCGACTTGCCATAGCTTTCCTCAGCGATTCTAAATGCATTTTCATTTTTGCTATAACATTAAGCAGCGCTCACATTGTTAATTTTAATACCTCGCCGCTACGAGGCTAACGGCAATTCCAATACCGCCGATAAGAGCGAAACTAAAACCATAAAATACTAACTTATTCTAAAACTATCGATTGCAGCTTTTACCGAAATTAATATTGTAATAATTTGAAATCGCGTTGCGCGGGCGCATTAAAGCGCGCTCAGCGTCGATATTACGCGAGCGCACGCGATATATTATATTCCGTAATGCGCATTAACGTGAAAATTCAGGCGCGAATCGGTAAATTGCAGAGAGCCAGAGCGTAAAATCCGACTGGATTTCTCCATTCATTAAAAGTCATCTCCATCAGCATAAAACGGGCCGGCAATAAACAAAACAATCCCGTAAATCCTTCAGCGCTTCGACGCGCGCGCGCGCGCGGCAATCGAATTACCTCGCCCCGGCGCGCTATATTAGCCGCGCGCACTCGTTTCTGGCTATCGCCCCGGGGCTGTTGTCATCGGAGCGAGGTGAGCTTTGCAGCCGGGTGGTCCTCGAGCGCTCGAGAAATGGAATTACGGGAAAACGCAGGGCAGCTCGCGGCTCGCGAGCGAAGGGAGGCTGGTATATAGTAGGCTGACGAGGCATTTATACGCCGCACCAGCTGGGCCGCTGAAAAATAGAGAAGATGGATAAGACGAGGATGCTTTCGGCGAATGGGGGGATGGAGCGACTGAGCATATGGGCTTGTTATTGTCTTGAAGTTAATGGGAGGCTTTGTTGTCGAAAATAAGCAATTCTTTTATTTACATCATACGGTAGGTCTTAATCAAGCAGTTTAAACCGACTGTGAAACACTGAGTCATAAAAATAAATAGTACCCATTTAAAGCTTTAAATATCCTCGGTAAATTAATATTACTTTCTTGCAGAAAGTGATTTCCAATCTGCTGACCATATTATATAAAGCATTTGTTAATATAATTTAGTCGGCGATTAACATCAGCTGGAAAGATAAAGGGAATAATAAAGCCAAGCGCGAATTGCAGCAAGAAGAGGCGGCCGCAAGCTAAAGCTCGAATAGCGTGCGCGAGCAAAGGACTCGGTATACACGCGTATATAGTTATAGAGCCGGCGCGCGGGGAGAGATATCGCAGCTCGAGCGTAATTGTCAGCGACGCTAAACGAAGCCGTAGGTGTCAGGGCGATGGACGTTCACGCGATTACATCCCTCTCTCTCTCTCTTCTACTCTCCTCGCTAAATGTCACACGGACTGCGAGTCTCGGGCTTTGTCCTCGCGATTCCCCTACTTGTTGCCCCCCACTCGTCCCTAGAACACAGAGCAAGTTGGCCGTGCACGAGTCCAGATGGGCCGTCTGCTTTTCTTCGCCGGACGGCGATTGTTTAGAGCCCGCGCGCAGAACGGACAGACGAAAAGGCAGCCCCCGCGGCTGCAATCGCTCGAACAACTCGCAGACGCACTCTCTCGAAACTTTCATCAGCGGCCCAGAGCTATTGTATACCAGCTGTATACAGTGTGTGTCTGTGTGCGGCTCTGACTGTGTGGTTGAGCGAGGGTGAGATATTGTTTACGCCGGCGTGTATGAGTGATTAGAGCGATTTTGCGTGCTACTTCAGCCGCTGGATTTCATGATGAATGGTGCACGCGGCCGGCGAGCCGGTGCAGTCGCGTGCGCTGCCTGAATGCTGCGGACCCGATTCGCGCCGCTGTGTGGAGAATCACGCGAAAAATTACGCCGCCGATATGAAGAAAAATTGAGCGAGGTTTAATGAACTTTCGCCGCTTCGATTATATACAGAGCTCGGATGTTGCTTTTTTTCAGGTAGTTTATCCTTTTGTAATTTTGTTTCTTGATGAGACAAACGGACGGTTATTACATTAGTTTAAAGTTATGGATATTAGCCTGTATAAGCGACGCGCTTAAAAGAGCTCTTAAATGAATTTCGAATTGTTGAAAGTCTTTGAAAAACTTATAATAAGTCTACGTTAGAGACAGTGACAAGTACTTAATTTACTTCAAAAGGGAAAAGTTCCGATTAAAACGCTATTACCGAGTAATTTTCTAGCTGCAGGCCATTCTCGAATTAAAACTTTGCGTTCGTTTGCGATGCAGCATTGCGGTACGAAATATTCTCCATTGTAAATGAAGATCCGAATTGTAGATTTCTTAAAGGTTATGGAATGTCGTTATTAAAATACTCACGAAAATTTATTGTTCAATCAAACTTGTAAATTTAGCTTCAACGAGCTTACCTGAAACAAAAAGCAAAAATAATATTTAGTATTAATAAGAAATTTCTTTAATGTAGTTATTACTGTGAGTTTTTTATAATTATCTAAATAAAACAGCGGAAATATCATAATAACAAAATGAAGTAACAGTATATTTTTTTACTTGTATAGTTCAGGTTTTACTAAAACAATTTCTTAACAAACTTTATGAATTTATATATTTTCAATTTTCATAAGTTTAGAAATAAGTACTTCATAAACCATGTCGAGTAAGTATTTCAAGATGGTTTTTCATTTATATATATATATTTTTTAATTTCTTACAGCAAATCTAATATTAATACATCTATATTAAATATTCAATATTTAATTCTGACTTTTAAACATGCAGTTTAATAAATAGTTTAAAAAATTCAAAATAAAACCAAAATATAATATTTATTAGTAGTGTTTAAAAAGCATTTACTATTTCAGTCGAAAACACGTTTCCAAAATAAAAAATATAGTCATTTCGTTAATAACAAAAATCTTGGCTGCAGTCAGCAGCGCTAAAACATCGGCTAAAAGTATAAACGAGGAAAGAAGAGAAGAGATCGGGAGGAAGCCCTCTGGGCGCTCTCGCATGCGTAATCAGCGATTACACTTGCGCCGAGCCCGCGACAATCATAATAAACCTAGCCGCGGCTGCAGAATCTCTCCTGCGAGATGCAAATGCCCGCGCTACTCGCATGCAAATCCGCGCTCGGGACATTTTTCTCCCCTCTCCACTTCCAGCAGCGTCTACCTATATAAAAGCGCACCGCGCGCAATTCCCAATTAAAAATCGCGCCGCCTGTATATACATCTGCAGTGGGGGAGGAGTCCGCAGTCGGCGAGGTTAGCTATCAGACGCAGGAGCTTTATCGCGATCGGCGTGCCCGCGAAGGCTGGCAAGGTCGCTGCTCCCGCGCGACGTTTACTAGCTACTACACATGACAAACACGCCGGCGTCAAGCGCGAGCACGTGACTCGCCGGAATCGCGGCCCTGCAGCCGTCGCGGCCTTTCTTTATTTCTCGCTCCTTTCTTCGCTCATTAATCTTGCCGAGTTACTTGCGAGATATTGCGCTCTAATAAAAATTATTGTGCCGCTTTCATTTGAGCTCTTTATGGCGCCGGGGGGCTATTGTTTCTGCTTTCGTTTAATGTCTAGTACAGTGATGGAAAATAAAAGGTATTTTTGGGAAGGAGTGAACTTATTAAATTTTTAATTCCATTCTAGTGGTAATGAAGCTTTAAGTTAATATTTCGAGCGTAGTTTTCGACTTTGAAGTTGAAAATATGAGTTTTCAGTTTTTAAAGAAAGAAAAGACGAAGACGGAAAGATCCATTATTAATAAAGCGCATAAGCGACATTTCTCCATTTCGTATGATACGAATAAAGTTAAAAGGCATTCCACTAAACGAAAGCCGTCAAAGCGCATCTCTTCTCAAAGTATAATAGCGCTTTGGAAATCGGCGAACGCAAGTACATAAATCAGCATTTAGCCATTTGGAGAATGTTTTTCTCCCGGCCCGCGCGTTCCTGTTAGTCTCTCACTTATTCAAGATGCTCCTCGGGCCCGACAAGCTCGCTTGCCACCTTATCACGCTATTGTTCGCTACTTTATACGTCGTTGAATGCGCAGCCGCGCGAGTAGTAGCTACGTGCCGTTCGACGCACGTGCGTTCGATCGCCGCCGCCGCCGCTGCTGCTTATACACTGGGAGGGCTGTACTGGAGAGACAAAGGATTCAGCCGGGGAGCGTCTCGAGAAACAATGTTCGATCGCTTTTTACCCTCTTTATTTAGCGGGCTATTGTGAGGTGCGCCTGCTCTCTGATATCGAAACTTTTACGAGGAACAACGGCTTTGGAGTTGAAGCGATTTTCAATTTTATAGTTTTATTTGGCGCAAGTCGTAAAAATGCCTGGTTGTAAAACAGTAACAAGTATTAATAAATTTTTTTCGAAATCTATTATGTTTGTATGTATGAGAAGAGAAATTTTTACTCTCCAGTTTGTTAAATTAAAGATTGCAAAATAATGCGATTTTAATTATATACTCTACGTGAAGAATAATGTAGGTATTCTCATTCGCATCGAATGACAGGTAGAAATTTTCGAAAAGAAAAACTGAAAGAAAAGAAAAGAAAAATCACAAGATTTGATAGTTGTTTAACGCAACTCTTTCATTTATAATTACACATCGCCAAAAGCAAAAAGAACAAAAGTCCTTGGCAGCAACCGCGCCTTTAGGAAACCAACGCTCCAAATGAAAACATCATCAGCTTTTCATCGTCTTTAATCAGCGCGTCTAATATCCGGACTTGCAATTTTTTCACGATATATAATAATGCCGAATGGTCCGGAGCCCTTCAATTAAATCCCGTACATATACGCTCGCGCTGCTGCGGCGGCGCAAACACACGCACGGCTCTTCATCAAAGTGTCCGCCTTGGCGCGCTGCGGTAACGGCCGTGCGTGCAGACAGAAAGAGACGTATAGCAGAGCGAGCGAGCGAGCCAGAGGGACGAGGCGAAGTAGCAGCGGCAGCGCCGGGACAAAGTATAATTAGCTGCAATTGCAAGGTGATTAATTGGATTAATCGCCTCGCGACGCTGCGATATCGCTTTGGGCTGATTAAGCGAGGAAGTGGGACGACCCGCGAGCTGGCGCGTATAAACGACGGGCGAGCTGGAGGAGTGATTGCTGCTTTTGGGAAAGAGAAAGAGCGAGATATGCAACCTATGCGGATTCGAGGTTATTTGCGCTGTTTCTGTTGTCCAGGTTTCGCGATGCGTGCGAGGAAAGGGAATTCGTTAGCAGAAGGACATTCTTTAATCGTGAGAGCTAGTCGAGCGAGCGACTATGTATCCCAGACGGCTGCCTCGGATTCCTAAAGTCCAAATTGCCCGGCCTCGTTCGCGTAGCACGGCGGTGTATAGACACGCGCGCAGCGAGTCAACGCTCCTCACAATGAATTACCGTTTCTTTGGCCCCTCTCGTAGGGAGAGATAAAGAGAGAAAGGGGAAACGAGCCTCGTTAGGAACAGGTGCGCGACTCTGGAATCCCGGAGATTTTCGAATTTCCCGCCGGGCGACTGCTTGCCAGAAAGAGACTCGGCCGCATTTCTCGGAGAATGCCTCGAGATGTGCCTCGCTGATGAAAAGAGCTTCGAGTAATTAGTTGCTTTAGCCTCGCTTGTATTTCATTATGAAATATTGCCTCTTTTTTATTATCTTTGTAAGAGGGACCATAAGGAATTTAACAAAACATGGCCATTTTTTTAAAGATACTACAAGCCAAATAAAAAGAATAAATAATTTTTATTTTTTATCTCTGATATGATTCGTAAATAATTTTAAGAAACGATATTGTGTTCTATAATATTTTTAATATAAAAACATTTTAAGCAGTAATACATTTCCGTTTACTAGTAATAAATGGGAAAAACTTGGCATACAGAAGACGTATATTCATAATATTTATAAACGCGAAAAAGCAAAAGAAATCAAGGCGAATAAAAGTAGCTTTTGAACATAATTAAAATGATCGAGTGGGTAATTAAGAGTAGAGTCAACAAAGTGCAGCGCGATTTGTATTTGTCTAAAGGAAAGGTTGAAGGAACGATCCGCGCTTTTTAAATGTACGCCAACACAATTATTTCATTAAGTCAACAGAGATCCTCATCGGGAGTTGGCTCATTCGAGAGAAGAGCAGGAGGAAATGGAAAGGCGGAGGATTCCAACGAGAGGGGCAAAAAACAAAGTGAGAAAGAAAGGAAGGAAGAGATCGCGGAAACAAAAAGATGAGTCCAAGGATAAAATGAGACGGAAAGAGATAAAAGTGGAGGGACAAAAAGTGCCTGCGAAAATAAGACTTTTTATTTATGACGTCATTAAGTTATTTTAACAACAAAAACATTCCACTTTGCGATATAAAGTATGAGAGGAAGAGTCGCGTAATTGATTATAAAATAAATCGAGATAAAACTTTGCTGCAATTAATGATTATTGAGATGATAAATAATATCACTATTTTATTCTGTTTGTCTACACGGAGAAAAATGGTCTATTAAGAATTAGTAGAACCCTTTGGAAAAGAAAGACAGACTCGCCAAACGGAAAAA
>UELX01002429.1:0-31226 GCA_900480035.1 Eupelmus urozonus | reverse complement strand
CCCCCCCCCCAACCGTAGTTTTACCTATTGGCGAAGTAGCAAGAATAATGGAGATGTAACATTTAGAGTTTACCATAAAAACGATTTTCGATTGTTTATTATCCTTTCGTCAGATACTTTTCGATAACATCATATTAATCAGAATAAATTAAGACATATAGTTATTAGAATTTTTAGGCCACTCTAACCTCAAAATCCTAACTTTAAGATAATTTTTCGGCTCTCGTGGCATAAAATACGGTTCGATACGCGCTTCGCTAGGGCAAAAAACGTCTCACGAGGCAAATAACCACCTTTCACACCCGTATCGAAATGTACTAAAAAGATGCAATGTAAAAGTTGATTAGAAACACTCCTGCACAAAGTAGCAGTGCCCACTGCCAATCCCATGAAAGGTAAAGCAACGCCAATAGTTAGCAAATCTATTTACAATATAATAAAAATAAACAATAAAAAAATATCTTTCAATCCCCAACTTCCAAACAATCTTAACAATCATCAATTTTTTCCTTTCAGTATCGGAGTTCGCCCAAGCCCTGGGCAAGGCGCTGGAGTGCCACGGCCAAAATGTCATCCGCCTGGTGGACGACTTCCGTGGACGCACCTCAGAGTCGCGCGGCGACGCTGGAGGTATGCGCCGCATCTGGGACAGTTTGCTCAGGCAGGTGGAGGCGGACGCCACGGCCCACCTGGATCTCGCCTCGATACTCCAGCAGCAGCTGTCCAGGCCCGCGCAGGAGGGCTGCTTCCATCGCAAGGTCCAGCATAAGAAGGTCAGAGTGGTTTTTTGGATGGGATTTTGTGAGTGTAGGGCTGCGTTGGTTTGGAGATGGAAAATTGGTTGTTTGGAGGGAAATCGCGTTGGATTTTGGGATTGGATGGATGTTGCGAGAGTCATTGTGGAAACTATAAATATTTTCTAATAAATGAACGTGAAGATTATTTAGTAAATGCCGCAGATTGTTTTGAACTTTTATAGAACAATTTTTCTTATATTGTTGTCAGAACAGAATAGTTATTAGATTCTAAACAGGGCCTAACTAAATTGCCTAATTATTAATATAATTATAATCGTGAGTTAGCCATAAAAATTTTAATAGTAAAGACTATAACTAATCGACTTATCAATTTTCTATTCGGTTAGTATTAAAATTTACTGAAAATGGTATATATTTATACTGCGCAGAATAGAGGGTTAGTAAATTTTTTTTATACATTACTAACGAAATTTGATATCTGATATAGTAATTTTTCTTTTACTTATGACTGTGTCCTTTCGTGAGTAGAAAATATAATAATTTTTATTAAACTGATTTTTCCGTGTACCGGCCAAAAGCTTATTTGCTGACCAGAAAAAAAATTTACTTGCTACAGAAAGTTTTGAAACTTCGATCACAGTTAAGTTTCATAAATCTTTGGAAGCTCATTTTCAAACTTAAACCAAGACATTTTAAAATATAAATTACAAGTAATCGATTTTTTAAACCTTTTTAAAAGTATCTATTAAGTGTCTATTAGCTTTAAAAATTTTTCTTGAAGCCTCTGAAAAACCACTGCTAATTCATTGGCACTTAACTTTCCCAAACTGAATTTAATCGTTTCAAAAAGATCTTTATACAAAATATAATAACATTACTTTAAATAATTTAATGTTTGAAAATAGGGTAGCTAATGAATTATTAATGGTATGTGAATTATTTAAAGTGAAATATTACCTTAAATTATAAAAAGGATAGTTGGCTTTTCACATAAAATTAAAAAGAATTCAATTATATTTACCTTATCATACATTTGTTTTATATCAGATTTGAAAAATTAACGAAGACAATTTTATTTTATTATTAAAGTTCTTTTTAATTTAAAATTCGATCAAAAACGTAAAACAATAAGCTTTTACAGATCACAAAAAGTTCAATCCGTTTTTCAAATATAAACGATTATAAAAGTAGTAAAAGGCCAACTTTGTGTAAAATTTCAGATCGATTAATGAAATTTACTATAAAGAATATTAAACACGTGCAAGGCTGCAGTTACTGAATTCCTAGATTAGCACTATTAGATTACATCTGAATTACGTCACCTTACTTTATTGAATAGCAGTCTTTAATAGATACCGGTATGGCATCTGAATTACATAAGATTTCGAGGAAGAAATTTGAAATAAACTAACTAGCTTTACTCTAATTACATTGATAATTAGTTTAAAATAGCAATTAATTTCATGCTAGTTAGCCAATTTCAAAGTTCGCTCTCAAGATCTCAAATAACTCCGACACCATCTATATACAAATACCCCCTAATTATCTATAACTACAACCCTTTAAAACACCGTTAACAAAAACATAAAACAATAAATCTTCACGACACCCACGCAAACCTTATCACAACCTCTCTCTCAACTCCATCCCAAAGATTTCAAATTGCTCGAATAAATCTTTCTGTTATCGAACAATAACCCGGGCATTGTTATAGTAGTGTCTCTAAACCGACCAACCCTCGGGCTTGCGAGGAATGAGAAGCAGCACACAGAATAAGGACATATAACATAGGGGCAATGCACGTATATTTGTTGATACGTATACAGTTTTGGCAATTCTCTCGTGCCTCTCGGTTAGTAACAGCTTACAGCGGGAAACAAGTGATTTAATGTTTCACTATAGTTTGTTCTCTCTAATATAATGGGCCGCGAAACAATTAGCTCCTGTTTACGCGCGCGCTCGGCGCGCGTCTGCCGGATTATATTTGAGAGCTTGTGTATGGTTAAAACTAGCTCGGCTGGCTGGAAATTTAGTGAAGCGATCACGAATGTAGCGATGAAATTTTAGCTTCTGTTTTGATGGAGATCGCTGGTTTATGCGCGTCGATGTGCAACTGTAGCGTAGGGTTCGTTTGATTGGAGTTGTAGAAGACGAATTTCTTTTAAAATCGTTTTAGTACGTCAAACTGCCTTCACATATTTACATTAACAGGTTCACAACGACACAATCCTGGAATAATTCATGAATTTTTTTTTTCTAAGTCATTATGAGTCATAAATTCCTTTTACGAATGTTTTTCACTTAATTTTCTTTGAAAAGATTTTTATTAAAATTTTGAATTTGCAAAGAAATCAAAGTAAAGAACACAAGCATGAAGCACATGACTCATGGTGGCTTAGAAGAAAGAAATTCATAATACATTTTTAGATCACACCGTCGCGAATCTGTTAAAAAAAAAATACGTAATAAAATAAGAACACTCAATAACAGAAGTTTAAAAAAAAATAACAAAATCCACCCGTCAGCATACACTAACCCAATCTCTCTCCTCCCCGCAGATATTCACGCACCGCGAGGCATACGAGCAGGTGGTGAGCAAAACTGAAGAAAAGCTTCAGCGCGCCCGGGCCGAGTACAAGCGAGCCTACGGCGCCCTACTAGCCTCCTCGGCGCCTGAGCAAGACTCCGAGCTGAAACGCGCCTACCTCGAGGCTCACAATGCCTATGTGCTTCAGCTGAGGGCTACCAACGCCATAGCCGAGCGGTACCAGTTCCAGTGTTTGCCCGGTTTGCTCAATGAGGTGTCCGAGGTGTACGAGGAGCTTTGCGGACTTACTTGCACTTGTGTTGCTGGGATCTCTGAGACGGCTGGGGATAGGGTCGTAGAGCAGGTTAAGAGGTACCAGGCGCTGGCGAAGGAGGTGAAGTCGGTTAATCCTCAGTCGGATCTGCAGGTGAGGATTTTTAGTTCATTTGATTTTTTATGATGGATTGAGAGGCGCTGGTGTGATTTATGACATAATTTTGCATCGAACTGTTTATTTTTTTTAAGTCAGTTTTGTCAGTTTTTATCTATTCTCTAAAATCTATCGATTTTTAGTTCTTCTACTTGTAAATTAAAATTTAATAATAAATGTAATTATCTATATATATTTGTTAGTTTAAGTGTTTTCAAATGAGTATTATTGATGGAATTACAAACAAAATTTATTTTCAAATTTTGAAAAATATGTATATAAATATCACCTAACACATTAATATAGCTATATACGTATGTAACTTTATCTTTTTATCAAAATCTAAGAAATAAGATGAAAATCAGTAAAATAATAGATTTACTTGCACTTTAAGATTTTCGCTTCATTAGATTTAAAGTGGTCTACTATAGTCACGAACATACAACTTTAATTACAAATTTCACCAAGCCATTTAAATTTTACTTCGCAACATTCTACCACAACATCCTCTCAATCCAAACCATCAATTAACTTTCTTCAAAAATATTTCTAAAAAACACAAACCAAAACCATCCCTTCTCAGATCCTAGCGCGCAGCCTGGCGAACGTGGCCCAGCCGCGCAAGCCGCCAAAACGTCTATTCGTCCCGCCCACGCCTCCAGAACAGGCCAGCTCGGAGCGGCTACAGAGCGTACCAGCTCTGAGAGACGAGCTCGTGCCTACAGGCAGCAGTGCTCTAAGTATCATGGAGGAGGATCTAGGGATCGAAGCGGATAGGCTCGCCCAGGAGATAGCTCATCTTCAGGATGCACTCGATACTCTGTATCGCATGCAGCGCAAGTGAGTTTTATTGATTTTTTAATTTTGTGTGTGTGTGTTTTTTTAGAGTATTTAGTGAGGTAATTTCAAAGCGGGAGTTAGTATTTCAGAGAGTATATATAAAGTTTTTTATTATTTTTGTTTATTTAGTTTAGAAGCATATTCGCTTGTTTATACAAGATTTACTAATGGAAAATCAAACATGTGTTATCGAAAAAATGGAGCACAGCTACGTGTATATTTATATTATAAATCACTCAGGTGTTATTTTCTATACCCTACGGCATATAACAAATATTGAAAATTGATTTTTCATTTATCAAAAAGTTGATGCATTACTTAAATAAAAGCACATTTTGTTTTTATTATCCTTCTTGGAAAAATAAATAAATACAGTTTATCCTCAAACTTTTAAACTATATAAAAAAATCTTACGCTTTTGAGTTAAATAACAAAATCTTTCTTTTAAACAATTCAAGATATTCGAAAACTTTTCTCTTGAAGAAGATAAGATCGGATGTAAGCTAGTTGTAGAAATGGAGATTTCTAGAAATCTTGTTCATACTAAAAGCAAAAACAGCTTCAGAATGGTGAATCCCACCTTGAAAATCCTTCTTTAGACCAACATTCTTTGGATTCACATTTTTCCTTGCAGCGACAGTATATTTTTCTTCTCAATATGGTACTATTTCAAAACTTTATTGCAAGCTTTTCAAAGATTCTATTTATTTGATAAAAGTTAGCATAAAATAATTATGCAGTGTAATAATCATGTAAGTAAATTATATTATAGTAAGGAATAATAATATGGTAATGTTGTTTAACAAATATTATTACTCGTTGAATATTTCACATTCCAAAATTTATTTATAATTAGTTTTTGAAATAATTAAATTAAATCAGAATAAATATGTTTGCCACAATTATAATTCATCACCTTTGACCACAGAACTCATTTGAAATCAGCTTGACTTGTGTTTATACTGTACTATACACAGTTTCAATAGTAAAACATAATTATTTCGATTTTTTCAACAACAATACTAGTGCAAATTCTACTTTCACAATTATTGTTCGTTACTTTATACCCGTTCATCGTGCTATTTTCTTGTAAAATACAAACATTATTATTAATTAATAATAATTTTGAAAACTTTAAAGTAAAGTACATTAATACAATCAATCTCAAAATAATTAACAAGAACATTTATTCAAACTTAAATTTTTAAAAACATCCAATGATTATAAAAGCAATCGAGTAAATAAAAAAAAAAACAAGGTCTCGTCTCGGTCGCTATAAAACAGAGCTTAAGTGTCTTATTTCAAAGACGATTTGCATGGTAGGCCGACAACTTCAAAGCGATCGATTATCGATAATGCGGCTTGAGTGCTTTGTTTATAGCGCGTCAACGTCTTACTTTACTTTTGTCTTACTCTTTCCTAAAATCCACCTACACCAGTACATATATCTATATGGAATGCAAGGGCCATTACAATCGCCCTTTGGTGTACTGTCAACAAAGTAGTACTCAACTACAAGTACCTGCAGTTTCAATGCTAATTGATTGATTTGATTGACAGTAAGACTGAAGGGCTTGGAATTCGATTAGTTACGTTCTATTGTTATAAAGTACAATAGAGAACGATGTTTTTTATTTATTTTATTGTGTAACTGTAGTTGATCAAGAGTTTTGTCAATAGTAAAAGCATTCAATATTAAAACGTATTTATTATAAAACTAGTAAATTATGTTTGAAAGTAATATACCTAAATGTATAATTTTCTGTAAAATACTGATCATATATTTCGCTCAAACGCACCATTCTCCATAAAAAATAAAAACCACCCTTCACTCACTTATCAATCAAAACAAAAATCACCTTCTTAAAAAAAAATCAAAACATTACCAAAAATCCTTCCTCCCAATCCACCAACATCCACTCAACCAACAAACCACCCCCAATTAAAACCCATCACAACCCAGACCTCAAAAAACCATCAGATCACCGAACCAACCCCACCCATAAAACCTCCACCTCGCCCGAAGCGCTTCGAACCCGACAAACCGGCCCGCGCGCATATACATCCATAAATAAAGAGCTCTGAAAAATCTCGCCACACAAGCTCCGCCGTAAAAGTCCGCCTTTATCAGCTCACTCCCCTATACACACTCACACACAGCCGCGCTTATCCCGCGAAAAATGCGGAGCGACAAAAAAGTAACACCGCCGATACACCGCAAATAAAAGCGGAGTAGTCTAGTAAAGATAGAGGCCGAGAGTCTAGAGCGCCGGGGGAACGAGAGTTCAAAGTCTTGGATGCTCGTTCCCCGGGTTATGCATGCAAAGAAGGAAATTTCGCGGCGGGCTGCCTAGAGGCACATCGGACCTGGCTCTCGGGGCTCTCGAGGCGTCGATATTAGACGCTCAAAGGGCGCCTTTATCCTGCGCTTTGCTTCTCTTTTTCGCGCTTCTTTCTGACGGGCTTGGGTTTTTATTTTGTTTTGTTTTTTTATGGAGAGGTGGGAGTACGCGGAGTTGGGTGTGGAAATTTGAATTGAAGGGAATTTTCAACTTGAGAGGAGCGGTGTAAGGTGAGGAGGTGGTACTCGTGAAAGAGATGATGTTGTTTCTTTTTGCATTTGCTTGTATTGGAATGGTGTTTGAGAATTTATTGATAGTTAATTTCGATAAAGTTAATGATGGTTATCGAACGGTCATAAATATATAATTTAAATCACGGAATGTTAATAATTACATGAGGCGAAATTTGATTTTTCTGAAATTAAAATTTAAAGATTTTTCTGAAATTAAAATTTAAAGATTTTTCAGAAATTAAAATTTAAAGATTTTTTTTTGACAAAGCTAGTCACTCTTTAATCTCGAATAATTTTTTAATACTATGCCAAATGCAATTTTTTAATATGATTCTGCAGACTTTTTAGCAGCGAAACTTTTTTTAAAAATTGGGTCACTTAATATAGGATTTTCCACTAACTTCAAGTTTAATATAGTATAGCTTGACGTATCCAAATGAAAAATTCAAACAGAAAAATATATTTTTGGAGTTACAGAAAATTCTAAGAGTTATTACACAAACAAAAAACTGTCTCAAATAAGCTTTCAATCATAAATCAATACTTTATTTAAACCACTCTTACAAAAACTGAACAGCGTAACCAACTTTCCCCAAGTAAAAAAATCCACCCCCACATTAAACTTTCCGCTCACCTAACAACATTAAACGCAAACGTCGACGCTCGCTAATGTCACCACCGCTTCGAAAAAAATCCTCCCTCCTCGCTCTCTCAAACAAATAGCCCTCGGTAAATCTTAAACAATTTAAAAAGCCGTCTCTCGCCAAAGGCGGGCCCCAGCCTTAAAAGAGCTTTTCTCGCTCCCTCCATGAAAAAGTATCCTCATGTTTTTCCTTTCTCTTCTCGATTGCAGGAGCGCCGAGGGCAATCTTTACACAAAGGTATCCGAGCTGCAGGAGGACATTTCAAAGAAGCGCTTCGATCTGGGAGTCGCGCAGCTGCATCTCGCCGCCGTTCACGCCCAGGTACGATTTTACTGCTACTTTTATTCGATAAAGAAGCGTTATTCCTTCGAGCCTTATTTCTGAGATCGCGAGTTTTACGATCGCCGAGCTCGTCGATAATTTCATTACGTAACTGGATCATACGTTTATTAGGATTATTGTTATTCGACGTTGTTTGATGAGAAGGTTTTATGGTTCAGATTTTATTTTATTGTTTATGGATGAACGGATTACAAATCTGATATTCTTGGTAAGTTATTTTATGACTTTACGAAATCATGTTTGAAACGTTTTAAAATTTTATTACTAAAATTTCGCAGTACAAAAAATATGTTGGAATGGACGCATATTGGTATTCTGCATTTTTAAGCAATTAATAATTATAAATTTCTTATTAATATAAAGTAAAAATTAAATTAAACTTATTTCAAATAAACATATTTATAAGCATCATTTCTTATTATAAGAAATCTAAAGACGTATTCCTCAATCCTCATCATTTAACTTTTAATACATATTTATACTTATATCTATCCATAAAAACATAAAATTCATAAAATTCCATGAAGTACAAATCTCAAAACAAACTCTATTTACACTCTAACAACTAAAACTAAAAAAATCACTCTCCAAGTTTGAATCTGTCATCGTGACAACGCGGCGCTAAGGATAAAATAATTCGTCACAGCCGAGCGCTAGCAATACTTTGGCACGTCGTAAAAGCAATTTACAAAGTGCCGCCGTCGGGGACGCTTTGACGCCAGGTCACTGTGAGCCATTCGAGGCCTCGAACTTGCGAAAATAACGCGTCAGTCTTCGTAATAAATCTAAGCCTCGCGTCCGTGACTTACGGGCAGAACGAGATTTTTCGTTCATTGCTTGTGGAAGCGCGATTGAAGCGCGGACGCTCCTAGGAATTAAAAATGAGATAAAAACAGAA
This sequence comes from Eupelmus urozonus, assembly GCA_900480035.1. Lineage (NCBI taxonomy): Eukaryota > Metazoa > Arthropoda > Insecta > Hymenoptera > Eupelmidae > Eupelmus > Eupelmus urozonus. The sequence goes on along the minus strand of UELX01002429.1, from coordinate 22,212 downwards.
TCAAACTCGCGGTTTAACCTACTTTAAAAACTTAAGAAACACCATTAGAAATAAAATGAACCTTCATAACTCGTATGAAATCAGAAAACTGCCTTTCGCAAGCTTGTCACGATCAGGGCAGTAGCGGGATCCCACTGGGGCAGTCTTTGTTGAGCTGCTTGCCTATGCTCCTGTCGTGTAGCAACTTCTTGCCGCATTTGGGACAGTCATAGCTTTCCTCTTTTTGAAGAAGCTTCGCTTTTTTTCTTATCTCCACCTTGCTGCCTTTAAAATCACAGTTCTCGCATCTGAGCATCGAGTCGCACTCTTCGGAGTGTCCCGCCAACAAATGACCTCGTATCATACGACCACAGCCCTGACACTGGACTTTAATATTCTTGCCGAGCTGCTGGGGCTCGGGCTGGAGCCTGTGTTGAACTTGGTGCTCCAGCGTCATGTGTTGCTGGGGCTCGGGCTGGGGCTGGGGTTGAACTTGGTGCTCCAGCGTTATGTGCTGCTGGGGTTCGGGCTGGGGCTGAGGTTGAGGTTGGTCCTCTAGAGTCACGTGTTGCTGGGGCTCGAGCTGGGGCTGAGGTTGAGGTTGGTCCTCTAGAGTCACGTGTTGCTGGAGCTCCGGCTGGGGTTGAAGCTGAGGTTGAAGTTGGTGGTCCAGCATCATGTGCTGCTGGGGCTCGAGCTGGGGCTGGGGTTGAAGTTGGTTCTCCAACGTCATTTGTTGTTGGAGCTCCGGCTGCGGCTGGGGTTGAGGTTGGTGCTCTAGAGCCACGTGCTCCTGGAGTTGTTTCCTTCGCGCCGATCTGAACTCGCATTGCTTGCAGCGGTACCTGGAGCAGACCCGCCTGATGTGCGCGTAGCCGCGCGGGAAGCTGACGAAGGTGGACCTGCACCTGGTGCAGTAGAACTGGAAGGGAGAACCGCAGGTTTGGCAGTTGACGTTTTGTTCAGTTGAGCGCTCCGTTACGGTGTTGCAAGTGGCGCAGAAGAACTTGAGTACGTTGCGCGTTGCTGAAACAGAAAGAATTTGTCGATAAAATTTCTTTTTTTTTTTTATAATTGACTCTATTTTTTTAAACATTTGTGTTAATCGTAGAAAAGTGAAAGTTATGGATAATTGTATTTGGGACAGAAAAATGTTACAAAACAAGCAATGAATCTTTTAAATTCATATTTACGTGCAATTAAAAGTTAATTAAATTAATTAATATTTGGATATGTAAAGATTAATTATAATTTTCGAAATCTAACTACTAATACGTGTAACAGTTCCAAAAGCAAGTTTCTGACATATGTTAATTTATACAACTCGACTAAACTACAAGTAATTTAAACTTTATGAAATATTATCCTATATAAGAAAGATTTTTAAAACTTTCACGAAATGTAATAAAGAGAATAAAAGTATTGTTATTATAAAGAATAAAAACGAAACAAAATTCTTTTTAAAAGAATTTAAAAAGTAAAAAAAGGATGCTAACGTTTTCTTTTCCTTGACTTTGAGAAAACAGTAGATTTTTTGGTACTTCTTGAAAAATCATCTGCAAGAGTAATGAAATCAAGTAGAATGAAAACTTAATAAAACATTTTTTATTTTATAAATAAACAACTTAAATTTGAAAAGAAGAAAGTTAATTTAGCAATTAAATATTTTAAAAAAAATGATCATAGTAAATAAAGAACGATATTTATAAACTTGAAAATACCTTCGTACAAAGAATTAGATATACACTGTTTTTGATGTACTTTCAAAGCTTGCTTATTCTCGCAAACTGAGCCGCAAACCTCGCACTTCTGCGCCTGATGCTTATACTGTTCATGAGATACCAAGCAGGCTTTATGAGACGTTTTATAATCGCATTGGGTGCAGTGAAATAGGTCCGGATTGTTACAGGCTCTGACGTGAGCGTAGGCGCTTATTACTAACTTGTATCTCCTGCAGCAGGTGATGCACTGGTGCAGCAAGGTTTTTTTGCAATCATCGCACTTTTGCATGCTTTTATGTTTTACTTTCGTTACGGTTTTGTCGCAGCGCTTGCAGTACATTTCTAAAAAGCAATGAGAATCTGGAAAACGCAACAGGTGTGTAATTTATCGTTGTCGGCGATTCGTTACTTTCTTTTTTGTCTGCAACCCAGATACAGAGCTACTTACTGTACTTGTTTGATTTTTTTAATGGACTTGAAGAGACGCTCGTTTTATTTGTCTTGTTGATGTCAGTTTCTGATGTATTATCTGTAATAAATGGAACAATTTATTTATTTAAAGTCGAATTATCAAATTTAGATAGTAAAATGAAAGTAAGTATCAATTAATTTTCAAGTAAGCTCGTAAGACATTATCTACAAGTTTCGGCGGTCAAAATTGAAAAAATTAAAATAGTCAGTTACGCAAAATTTACTTCTATTCATAAAAATTGATTTTGTGGTTAGTATAAAATAAAATACTTTGTTTTTTCTATTTTTACAAGTACATGACTGACTTCAATAGTGCTACTGATACTATTAGATATATATATTTCAAATCGTTTCGTATCCATTAAAAAAACTGAGTTCGGCATCTGTAACAGCTTCCTTCTGCTGACTGAAAAAGAAACCGTCTTTCAATTTCCAACCTACCAGCACTAAACGATTCCTCTTCCATCCTAGCTTCGCACTGGTACAACTGATGCTTCATCATCTGATTACTCTCACAACTGACTCCGCAATCCTGACAGTTCAACACCATATGCCTATCTACCTCGTGCTCCTCTAACTTCTCCTTACTCTTCGACTCGAAGTAGCACCTGGTACAGTTGAAACCTGCGTGTTTCGACAGCAACCTACACTCGTGTTTTACATGCAGAAAAGCCGACTGGTACGTTCTGAAGCTCCTGTAACACTTGGCGCACTGATGATGCAGTAAGCATTTACAGCCGTTACATTTGGTTCGCTTCTCACCCCAGACCCGACGTATTGTCTTGTCGCATTGCGTGCAGAAGAGCTTGATGAGGTTCTTTGAGCCTATGGATTGTTGAATGAGTGATGCCGAAATGAGAATTTTAAGGTGTGAGTGGTGATGTGGTTTTGAGAGGATTTTGGTATACTCACTAAATCTTTTCTTTTTTACGGACGTTTGAGAGCTCTCTTCTTGAGAGTCAGTGGCGTTTTCGGGTGCGGTCTCGGATGCGGTACCTTGAATAGATATATTAAGACAGTGAAATTAATGGTTTTATTTACTGTTGTATTGAGCTGTCAAATTGAGTAGTTTATGTTTGAAAAGGCACATATATGTATTTATGAAATTTTTCATATAGAAACGTATCTTATTTCCCCCATGGTGCAAATGATATTGTAATTTTTTAAATAATTTGAAAAAAGTCTTAGTTCTTTTCTAAATCATTGAAAATTTTTCGGTAGAAATCATTCTATTAAATAGCCATATAATAGCCAGTTAATGGTTTAAATCCTAAGAAATGGCTACAAACTGGCCATTTTTTTTTGTTTCAAATGGTGAAATTTTTACCAGGGTTATACCTGATTAACTTTTCAAAATTAAAGTAGCTTTTATCTATTAAATTAATTTTTTTACTTATTGAAGCAACGATAAATATTAATTTATAAGGATTTTGTTTTTTTTGTTGAATTTAGACAAATCAGGCTTTAGTAAACAAATAGTCTTTGGATTACTTACTACATCTCTTTTCTTTAATTATTGCTTGAGATATTTCTTGTCGTAAATCAGTGGTATTTTCGTGTAAGGATTGGCATGTAATATCTGAAATATTATATAAAATTTACGTTTATTTAAAATTTAAAGAATTTTTAAATTAAACATAATTTATTATACTTACCAGAGTTTACCAGGCTAATGGAAGTTTTTTGTGAAGAGGTATTAACAATTTTTTCCGAAGAGTTATCAACAATTTTTTTATTACAAGAAGACGAAGCTCTGGATGATACTGAAGTAATCTGTACAACATCTGTAGCAGTTGGAGACACATGCTTGGGCGTGCAATCTGTTATAGATAATTGAATCAACGTATTTGGCAAATTATTAATTCTGTCATAATTAATCGTGTAATATATTAATAGTGGATTACCAGCATCTTTGCTAATTGTCTCAGGATTAGGCGTTTCATTATCAATTATTTCTATTTCATTTTTTATGTCCTTGATCTTCCGAATTGTGTGTCCATTTTGAATATTATCTGATGTATCATTATCTATATATTTTAGAAGAAAATATTAAACAGATGTTTTCTCATTAAAAATCATTTAAAAGATTCTTTTTCTTACCAGAACAATTAGTATCGTCATAGAATGCAGACTCATCAGAACTAATAGTAATTTCTTCTTTATTATTAGACAAATACTGTAGGTACAACATATCACCTTCTATAAGATTTAAATATATTATATTTGAAAAAAGAATAAGTAAAAAAATTGTTTTAACATTAATAAATGTTATTACCTGTTAAATCATTTAACTCCGTCGATGACATTATTTTTTATAGTTTGTTATCTGCAATAGAAATATTATTTATATTTAAACTTTAATCACGTTATCTGGTAATTCTACATGTACGATATTGCATGCATTGTCTTAAGTTAGAGAAATCCATTAAAATACTTTTTATATAATTGTTATAAATTTAGAACTTAAAAATTAAAAATTATTTATTTATAATTTGAAATTAAATGATTATAAACGTTTATAATTTCAAAAACTTTTTTATAAAATTTTATATTACTCATTAATTTTCTTACATTTTAATAATTTTTGTCAATTTGACTCGTTTGCTGTCATCTAAAATGGGCTCATCTTCTAGCAAGAGAATGATAAGAGCGTAAAAAAAATTTCTCAAGAGGGTCGTGCAAAATGTATTCAAGATCGAATTTAGAAAACTTAGATGCTCTGTCACGTCTCGCACTTAGAAACTTTGACGATAAATATTTTCTTACAAAAATGGAAAAAGATGGTGAACACCTTTACTGTCTATCTCCAGTTATTATGAAAATAAATAGTTCAATATACTTGGATTTTTATTATATCTTTTAGAAATAGGTAGAGAAAATATAAAAATAAAGTTAGTATTACTATTATAAATGTTTTATCAAGCTTTGTTCTTTAAGTAATAGTATTTTAAGTACTGAATAAGCTATACGATGCATTCTCTATAAGACAATAAAAAATAGATCACTAGACATTTTACGACTTTTTTTTAGTAAAGTTTGATATCAGGGAGAAAACTTTGAGAGTAATAAAATCTTTTTAATACAAAACCCCACACTCCGCCATCTTTAAACAAAAGAATAAAACATGAGGCTAGCAGCTGCTCGTCATCTGTATTTCACACTTTAAAGTAAGGTTTGATGAGTTTCTCAACTTTTTGCTTTTCATTCAGCAAACAAAAAAAAATATACTCTTCAATAAAAACAAAGACAAGAAATTGTTTCCGAAATAAGGGAACTTATTATTTTCAGAAACAGTTGCATGCGTGACTGTGCGTGTATGCGTATGTGTACTACTATATCTCTAATATATTTGATATAAGTAATTTTCAAATATCTTAACAGTTACATCATCATAAAAATTCATAATTTTGTTTTTAATTGTTCTATTTTCTTCAAGGATTCAAATTAAGATTTTAAATTATTTCTTTCTCTATCCTACGAAAAAACTACATAATTAAAAAGTGTGACGGTATACCCAGGATGCAAACACAAATATACTGAGATAAATAAAGTAAAACAATCTTAGTTAATTATTTTTTCACATAAAATATTATTATTAATAGTTCATATTAAGATTACGTACATTTTTGTAATAATTTTGACGAACTAAAGAATTATTAAATTTTATAATTAACTGCTAATCATATAGGTTAACTATACACTGCATTTCGACAGTAAAAGAAAACGTACATTTTATTTTATGTAATTTAATACTAAAATTCTAATTTGCAAGCATAATATTTAATTTCTGTAAAGTACGCAATAAAATTGAAAACGTGCATAATCCAATTCGACGCGTAGATGAATCTCATATTCCCATGTATTGCATTTGAAATGTATTAGTGTATAGGTAGCACAACGTATAGTCATGCATTTCAAATATCGTCCATCCTTTCACAGTGGAAATCGTATAAGTATGAATCAGTTTTAGTACATGTGGTGCAAGAAATCGACAATTTTTTATATTGAATGCAATTATGTGTTTTCAAAAGATCGTAAAAAATTGAAATTAAAGACGTGAAATATTGATTAAAAATAAATAAATGTCAACGAAGAAAAATAAGACCGAGAAGTTTAATATTTTTTTTATGAGTTTATTATTAATCTTTTTAAAATATATTTAAGAAATCATATTTAATTTGTTATTACACGGTATAAAATTTTATTTAAACTTTGCCTTCGTTAAAAAAATATAATTTTCTTAGTGAAATGTACTTTGAATATATAATTTTAAGCAATCATATTGTGTAATAATTCAAATTCATACAATTTATTGAAATATTTATTCTATAGATACAAAATAAAAAATTCTAAAGTTCTGTATTCTAAAGTTTTGATAAATTCTTTTGATTTTCATAGAAAAAAAATTAGTTTAGCTATTAATATCCTTTTGCGCAAGTATAAACTTCATTAACTATAATTCCCTATGAAAATTGATATATAAACTGAAATCTTTGAGGGGCAGAGAAGTTAAAAGAAGTTAAAACTTCTTACTGAATAGTGAATTAATAATTTTGTGAATTTCAGGAATTGGATAATTATAATCAAACAAATCCGTGCTCACTTCATAGGTAGTGATTATACATCATAATAATATAATTCAATTTTCTAACAAGCTTTAGCGAATTACTCGACCATCAGTCGAATCAAATATTATACAACTATATGTTATACTATTATTCTACGTTAAAATTCACCGGAACATGAATGTAATCATCTAATTATCAACAGACTCAACGAAGCGTAAAAATTTATCGTTTCAACTACATTTACGCACGAAGCACGAAAGTAAAAGTTTATACGCTCAGTTTTAGAGCGGCTTTGACCTGGCGATGGTTAAGCTTTCTCGCAATTGTCTTTTTTCCTTTCGTTTCACTACGTTCGCAATGTCCACCGTTATTATCAGCTCTTCGAGAGTAGTATTATTGTTCGCTCGTGCAAGGAGGTAGAACATTACAGCGACTATCCTGAAGTGCCTTGTACCGAGCGAGAAAATTTTATCTCGCGCTACTTGGACCGTTTTTGTTGAAATTTTATTGGTTTTAGTGCGCATCTCTTAATATTTTGCAATGTCTTAAACGTTGCTTAGTTTATGTTTACATTTTATTTATTTTTTCAACATACGCTTTAAAAAACGTGGAAATCGTAGAAGATGAAAATAAAAAGTTTAAATATTTTTTATAAAGTATTATCAATCACAAAGTGAAAAGTAAAATCAAAAATAAAAACTGTGTAACACCATATACTATAAGGAATCAATAAATGTATTAGTACTGTAAAGTTTGTAAGTTTTCAATAATAATAACTATTTAAGCCGCGGCTAGCGAGGGATGGGGGCGTCACAAAAGGAGGCAGACAAAAATAAAAAATAAATTACAAACACAAATATTTGAACTATTCAAAAGCCCGAAGGCAGATACATTTATTTTACCAATCGCCATGTATTTTATGAGCGAATTAGGCAATGGCCGATCATGCCCGACGTGAGGCGCTCGCGCAGAGAAGATCAGCGTTTGATAATATATTACAAAATCGCTACAACTTTTCTCTCTCGCGATACAGCGTCGCGAAACGACTACTTAGCTTTACGAGGTGCGGCGTGGCTCGATCTGTCCCCAGGACCTTTGATGCCTGCAAACTCGGACGAGGGTGAGTTATCCCTGGCGTTGTTTTGGCGGTGCCCAGCTCTGAGTTTTCCTTTTGTCCGAATCCGTGCCGCTTCCGCTTCGATTATGGGCGAGGCTGATTGCGCTCCTTATAGTCCAGCGTCCCAGGGAACAGTGCATACCTACTGTCCTTTCGGAGCAAATCTTCCGTTAGCGACGCGTGCGGCCTCGCGAATTCGAGCGCCGAAGTCGTTCGGCGGGAGTATTTTGAAATACGTTCCCTTACAGTACTGTGTATTACTCAATTCTTCAATTTTTCAGTGTAATTTGAACTATATTTATAGTTTTTAATAACGACTCAATTGCAGTATTGAATCAACCCTTTGAATTTCCCATATAAGGAGGTGCTATTGTATCGCGATACACCTTTGAGTCCTCGATATTGGCAATAAAAAGATTCTTCATTTCCTTGTTTAACAGTACGCATCAAGTAACGCTCACGCAACTCTGAAGCTATTTCCTCAGAAACTAAAAAATATCAATGATTAAAAAAATTTTGCTAGCAATTCTACAATGCGCTTCGTTATGCACGTGCTGTTTATTACTGTGTTTCGTTTTGCATAGAATTTCGTTAGTTTACTTAATAATGTTTGGTTATTTTATTAATTTCTATGATCTAATGAAAAAATATTTTAAAGTTATTGTAAGTAAGCAAGTGGTGAAATTCCGTTCAAGACGGAATTGTGGAATCGTTCTTACATGGACCAGTATGAGCGGCACACGAATTTTAACGCGATTTATCTGTACTCATCGAAAGGAACTAATAAAAGATAGATAATAACGAATAAAAGAAAATTATAAGTGGTAAAATAATAAGAGCGATCGAATGAGTACGTATCGTTCTAAACGTTCACGTATACAATAAAAATTTGATATCTTTCGCCTTTGCAAACTTCACCGGCGAGGATCAATTAGGTGTCCAAGAGTTCCGATCCAAAGAGAGAGTTCGGTTCGTGGGTTATGCAGGTCAATCGACTCTTACCTAGTCGGAGGGGCGAATTTTGTCGCTAGACTGACGATTCCGAATGAAAGTTGGCCGCTTCAGTAGCGAGGACCGCTGGCTAATCAAGCGAAGGGTGGAAATGGGGGATAAGCCGCATTCGGGATCCGAGAGACAAGAAAAAGCTCGTCTTGTCGCAGAGAAATGTCAATGGAAGCTATGGTTATGAAGTGAAAGGTCCCGTGGTTTATAGAGATTTTTATTGTTTTCGATAAATTTTTAACGTCTGATGAGACGAGCTTGCGATCTAATTGCGCGCGAATTTCGATTACATTAGATTTACTTTATTACATTTCGCTTGGGAGTGGTTTTTCTATTTCTGCTTTCTAAGAGATAAGTTTGAAGTTTCACGTACAATTAAACATGAACGCATCTATAAAAAAGAATCGGTGAATTCTGATGGCAATAAAAAATGGATTACCGCGGAATATTGCCGCCGACGCTTTATTGCTAGATCAGTCGGATATTTCTCTTCCATTCTTTATCCTGTGTTTTATACTTTTACTAGATGTCATTCTCAGTACGTAATTCATTGTTACAATCATTCTTCAATGCGCTATTTCTAAATCTATATCCAATACATTACTATCCTCATTATGAAAAAGTCATTTCTAGTCTCTTCTCCATTCAGCTCAATATTCGATATTTTGCCTATACATATTCCAAGAACTATTTGCACTTGCAGAATAAATTATTTCTCTGGTCAGCCCAACGAGCTTTGAAATCTCGCACGTGAACTGCTATTTTTGCGAAACCCGAAGCACCCCAGCAGTGTCGAGCTGTTAAGGCCGTGTCGTGCTAAGTATATACAAAAAGTCAAGCTTCGGAAGTAATTAGCGCGTTCATCCCACGGCTATATTTAGAAATCTAGGGTAGATATCACGCTTTAAAATAATTTCACCCAAAAACATCTTGCGAAACTCGGCGGAAAAATCTTTATGCTATTAATGAAGGCTCCCGAGCTAATTTTATAAAAAGTAAATAAGCTTTATAATTATCAGAGATAGGAATTATTAATCTTCAAAAAAATTACCATTTTTACCAAGCACAACCCAAGCACCGATAAACTTACTCACCCATCCAAATAAATCACATAAATCAATCCACCTCCTCCACCATCGCAACATTTACTCAACCCGCAATAAACCAAACGAATCCAGTCGGCACAGGCGTCTGGCAGCTCGCGCTGAAAACAGCCTCCCATTGTTTCCTCTCAAGTGGCAAACAAGTGCGGAGCTCGCGCGTCAAAAGTCTCGTGGTCGCTACCTCGCCCCGGGCGATTCTCGCCCTTGCCGGGGCCAGTTTCCTTTTTGCGCTACTCGCGCACGCGGCCTGGTTAGGTGTGGATTATAGAGCGCCTAAAAGTAGAAACCCTCGAGGAGGCGGCTAAGATTCACAGAGCGCGCGGGCAATTGAAGTTTGGATTGAAGAGGGGGAGGCGATTATTGGGTCGATGTACTCGAGAGGGACGGAAATAAGCGAGATTTGCATTTTTTTTTGTTTCGGGGAAATGCTTGTGACGGGTTTGACGTGGAGGAGTGGTTTTAGTTTTTCAAGTGGATTATTTTGGGAAGGTTGGTTTTGAGATGAGAGGGTGGGGATTGTATAATTGTGGATTTTACGTTTTATTGGTGAATGTGGATTATGCGGTTGTTTTATTTTATGTCAAATTTGTTTAAATTTTTTGTAAATCATTATATTATTAAAAATAATGTTATATTTTAAAAAATAATATATTGTATGATGATAAAAACTTTTTAACAAAATTTATAATTTTGTAAGTGCAAATATTGAAATGAAAGAAACATAATTATTTTTCTTTTATAAACTTCATGGGGTATATTTTATGAATTTAAATAATTGTTTCTAATATTTTACGTTTGAAAATTGCATAAAAATAATTATTTTTTTTTTAATTTTATATATTGTATATCTACAAAATTACTCGAACATACTTTAAATCACTTTTAACTTTGAAACAATTACATTGTTTTTATCTCGTTTTTACAATCTTAAATGTGAAAAAGGCGTATGTAATTATTTGACGCCAGAAAATATATTCTAAAATAAAACAAAAAAAAAAAAAAAAAATAATTGTTACCCTCAAGTTGAACATTTTGTTGGTTAATTAATGTAAATATAGGAGAGACTGAGAAACACTTGCACTTTTTCGCTTCTAACTTTTGTACCATTCAAAGAAAAAAACTTAAGCTAAAAATCATTTTTAATTTACACATTCATTTAACTATAAAAAAAATTTAAATAAATTTTATAGTATTTTATTTGGACTTAAATAAAAAAAATTTTTCAGAACATAGCGCCACGTATAATATATAACTTTACCCCAAGATTAAAATTATCTTTAAATCTACGATATTAATTCAACATTTCAGTTTTTCGAGTCTATGAGGCGATAAAATCTTCGTTTTTCGACCTATTTTTATAAAGTGATGTTTCGATGTTAAATAATGATGGACTTGCAAATGAAGTTTAAACTTTTATCACACTACAAAGTATTAAAAAAATGTTCAAAATTAGAATAGGGAGTTATTATCAATAATAAATTCATTTTAATTTTTCTTTAATTACTATTTTAAAAACGCACTATATATATACAGAATATTTTATGTATGCAGATTTACCCCTGTTCAGCTTAGCCTTACTCTCCCGTAAATAATGCTTGCACTATATAAAATAGTTGCGTTACATTTTTACTTATCTGTACTACTTATCTATAATATAATAAATAGGAGAATTATACTAATGAATAGCCAAGAGAGAAGTAAAACAGAATTTCCGATTATACTACCCTCTCGCTCTACCTGAAACTTACACCATTAATTGTAGAACTTTTCCATGCAACTTGTCATTATAAGCTGAGACAGAATAATCATTAATATTCATTACAAATTCATATTCAATAGAAATTTTTAGTATAAAAATGATGAAGTTTTTCCAGTTTTAAAAGTATGATAATTTAATTTTTTATGTGATCAATATTAAGAATATTCATATTATAAATATTTATAACAGGGATAAAATAAATCTTCTATACAAATAATTAAATTGATTCATGAAACTTTTTAAACTTATTTTGTAGTAAATGCTTATTTTGTCCAGTACAATACAAAGTTCAGGTTTAAAACAAACATATTCTCATAAAAATATTTCATTTTTTAATGAATTTTCCTGGTAACGTATCAGCTAAACACTATCAATAGTAAAAGTTTATTTTTTATCGTTATCTTCGTTTATTATTTAGATAAGAAAACACACTAACGCTGCTGTCGCATGTAAAGTAATGCCAATTTTGTAATGCATTAAGATAAAATTAATTTCTTAATTAAAAATTTATCGCAAAAAATGTATATTGAATCGTAGTAGTAATAAACAAAACACAATGCCTAACTGCATCATAAAAATTTCCATATGTTTGGTTTAAAAGCGTCATTAAATGATACAGGCAGACGTCAAACCTGTCGTTCACAAGTACATTTGGATTTGAGTATTGACGAAGATAAATGTTTCCTGGTATTTTTGAATAGACGGGTGTTTCGATCTTTGTCATTTTTATTGGATTCATCAATCAGCTTTGATTCCATTGTTTTATTTACATTCAAATATTTAACTTGTTCGAAAATAAAAATATTTAAAACTGACGTATAGTAATAACTTTTCAAATGTTATAAATATATTTATCTGCGTACTGACAAGAAAAAAATGCTAAATAATTGTGGCAAACCGTATTATTAAGTTCTAATTTTCTAGTTTATTTTGTACTTTAAGCAAACCAAACACAGCTTTCTCCGAGCTGTATAAAACTTCAGTGTGTTTATTTTTCCAAAGCACAAACCATTTCGGGCTCATGAGAATTGCTTTATTTGTTCAGAAAAAGAAAAAAATACCATCCCCGCAAACTTTTCCTTTTCACTTATGTATTTGTCTGTTACCCAATCACGTAAAAAGCATTTCACTGATGTTCATGAAACTTTTAAAACTTTTTTCTGTCTATTTATAGAAAAAAGAAATATCAGACAAACAAACATTAGAAATGCTTTTTCTGCAATCATAATTTAGTATTTTATTTGTTACTCCCCCATTAAGAGTAAAAATTGTTTTTTACATTACATTCTTAAAGTGAAAATTTATTCATACTACGTAAAGAATCGTGTATAAACATTTATTTGATACGTATAATATCAAATTTTTCACTTGTCACATGCATTAAAAAATTCAAGTCACCCTCTCATTCAATGCATGCTCGTGTAAAAATATAGTATGCAACACGTGCTTGACTGGCGTGCTTTGCACACTAGTTGTATTTCTAGTAAGTAAAAAAATAAATTCATGTCTCACAAGCTATTGAGAATTAATAATTTTATAACCAATATAATGCAAATCAGTAATAACTGTCGATAATATTTTAAAATTTAGACTTGGTATAACAAACATTACGCCGTTCTACTTACAAACTGGAACAAAGTTCCAGAAAGTATATTAAAAAAAATAAATTACACGTCGAAAATGTTTCAAACCCTATTTTAATCGAAAAACTGCATTATTCTTTAATCATCTTTCCGCAATCACCCAAAAAGAAATTGAAAACTCGGTGTGCCAAAAAAATTTCAATCCCCCAAAATCCCGGCGGCCCGCTCTCCTCATCAAGAATAATGAACCAGAGAAATATGAAAACCCGAGTGACAAATGACCCCGATAATCTCGCTATAATCACCTTTTTAAAAATCAATTTTCCAGCCCGCCACGCGCGACCTCGCCTGAACTCTCCCCCTCGCCGAGCCCACTAATCATTCAGCCTCCCCCCTAACTCCTAAGAAAATTCCCCGCCGCTAAAACAAACACGGCGGATGCGCGCGCTGCAGCGCAAAATTGGGAAAAGCTGCATATACAGGGCGAAAGCGCGCGCGCGTCGAGCTTTTGAGCTTTAAAGCGCGCATGCGCCCGCACATGCACTCCTCTGCATCGGCAGCGGCAGCAGCAGCAGCGGCGGCGGCTCTGGAAAGGAAAAACTTTCCCTCTCCGCACGTGCGCGCGAGCGGCCAGCTGGCCTGGCGTCACCCTATAATCGAGCTTGCAAGCTCTCTCCGCAGGCTGGCGCCGCGTCTGTCAACAGGCCTGCAATTACCCAGATATTCGGCGAGCATAAACCGAGAGCGCAGCGAAAAGTGAGCGTTTACACAGAGCCGAAGTACACAAGTCGTCGAAGAAGGCGGCGCGAGGCGGCGTCGTATATAAATATAAAACGGGCGCGGGCGAGGGAGAGAGGAAAAGGTATATCGGCGCGCGACATGCGCCCTCGCAACTGGGTCAGCCGAGAGAGAGGCGCATAGCGCGGCTGAGAATCCATCCTGTGCCAACCTAGTCCGACGAGATAGGTCGCCAAGAGAGAAAGTGCAAGGACCAGCGCTGCCAGAGCTCCGGGACACCAGAGGACAAACATGGGCTGGACGTCGCTTCGCGTGCGCGTCGTTAGTATTCATTGCATACATTATGAATTTATGTGCGAGTCTCTCTCTCTCTCTGTGCCAGCCGCCGTGCGGTATCGCTCCGCAGGCTGCGAGGATCAGAGAGGTTAGAGAGTCCTGCGCTCCTGGCGGCTCTCTGACACCGTGATGGGGACAGGACGAGCCGACTTGATTATTGTTTTGATAGTTCACGGGATTGGAGCTGTATGGGTGAGGGCCGATTGATTTATCGGCCCACGTGGCGCGAGCGGAGGGTGAGAGTATGGGGGTCGCGTGTGTGCGAGTGTGCGGTGCTATTTTCCGTCGCGTTAGCTCGTTCGGAGATTTAGTGGGTCAACGAGGAAATTTTTGCGGGCGCAGTCTGCGTGTGAGCGCAAGGTTGCGAGGCTTTGTCGAAGGAACGAGCTGGTGGTTCGTTGATCTCGGTCATTGGGTTATTGGGGAAGTTTAATGAGGACGAAGCTTTTTTTTTATTGTGTTTTCTTGGTTTCATTTGGTGGGGTAGGTGAATTAGTGGATGACGTTAGAGGATTCGTATTGAAAATTGTTGGTTGCATCACGCCTCGTAACGTGAAACTTACTCTTATTGCATACTTAGAATTTTCGAGTTTATAATCGAAAAGTAAAACGGAAACGTTAACCGTACAAAGTGGAGTTGTTCTAAAAAATTTATGTTTCAAGGGGTGGTTCAATGAAATCAGTGGAATAAAAGTCAACGAGCTGTAATAAAACCGCGATTTTAAAAGTAAAATGGGCTCATCCGCGATTCCACTATCTTTGAAGTTACAAGAAAAGTCCACTTACGTAACAAAGATAATTTATCCTAAAGAGAATAAATTAAAGCCGCGCTGGCAATTTGATAAAAATTTTAATTCGAAAAAACGGTATTAGAGTGAATGCGTAATGCTTTCAATATAAAATGTAATTAAAATTTTGTTGTTACTATATTCAAAATATTAAAATTTAAGTTTAGTATTGTTAAGAGTACTAAAAATATTCCTTTTAAATATAATATAGGAAAAAAATACTAAAAACTACTAAAAATTACTTGTAACTCGAGTTACGGTCGTCCTTTTTTAAATATTGCTATCCTAAATATATTAAAGTTTAAAATACAATAGCGTAAATTGTTTAACAAAATGTAGTATAATATTTTATGTTATCTTGTAGATATTACCACTTCGAATAGAAAGAAGTGGAGGATTTTGCGTGTCCTTTTCAATATTACAAATTTTATCATTGATTTTATGTCGTGCACTCATTTGTAAAATTTCCACACTTAAATTTCCAATAAAACAGACAATAAAAGTATATATGCATATACAAGTCATCTTTCACATAAAATTTCCATTTAAAAGTCGATAAATTTGCACAATTAAGCTATAAAAAATACTAAAAATTTTACTATTGAGAATGGTAAAAACCTTATTCGGTTGGAAAGTATCTTCTTAATACTTTAAAGATTAGCAAGTATTATTATCCTATATGAGAATAATGATTGTCAATCATTGATAATAATTGTAAAAAATTGACTATATTTTGTATTACGGACTAACCTAATAATTTTTTTCATATTTATTTTATTCATCAAAGTATTTAAGTTTCCGCAAAGTTACTTAAATTTGAATAATCGTATTACTTAACAATGAAAGTTTTATTATATTGAAGGAAAAAAATAAAAAATCTATTATGATTAAATAAGATTTTTCTATATTTTTAGCTGATAACATTGAACCAATATAAATGATTCTAATTAACTCAATTTAAAGTTTAAACTAAAGTTTGGTCTTTATTATTATCAAATTCTTACTCCATATTTACATTTTAGAAATATTTTGAATTAAACATGTATTTTGATCTCCTTCGAATTCAGATTCAATAAAATATTTTCAGATTTTATTTGTTATTAAAATACTATATTCAAATACAGATGTAGATGGTGATTATTTACCTAGTAAGGCGTTTTTTGTCCGAGCTAAGCGAAACAGAAAAGTCAAACAAGGTAAAATCAACTAACAAACATCAAACTATATTTTATACCACGAGAGCCGAAAAATTATGTCAAAGTCGTGATTTTTGAGGTTACAGTCGTATAAAAGCATTTTATGAACAAAAAGAACTGACCTTAAATTTTCGAATCCCGAAAGTTCCCCCTTTTGGTTGAATAACAAATTTGAAAATATTTTTAGAAGACGATATTTTCATATATAAATGAATTTTATGTAAAAATCTTGGTTTTAAGGAAAAATTCCAAGACTTAAAAGATTAAATATCGACAGTATAATTATAGCATTTTTGCCAATCGATACACCACATCCTCTGTAATCATTATCTCATAAGCTTAACAATTTAATCTTAAAACAAAGTTTTTCTTCGTTTAATAAAGCTCTTATCTTAGTTTAATCTACTGCCCATTCATAAGTTAAGCTATTTTCTATCTCAACGACTATATTACATAAAATATCTGAAATAGTTCGAGGGCAAAATAAATTTAATCTCGGTAATATTATATAATTGCGATTAACTAGATCTGCTTATCCCTTACTCAAGCTAATTAAATGACTCAATCGACTACTATAATTTTAATGAAATAACCGACTAGCGTCTCTCATGATTTGACGTGGGTAGCTGCAAGCTTACGCACTGTTGTCGTCATATAACGGCAGTTGATGTGTTCTTTGAGTTTGCTTTCATTAACGTACAATTTCTCAATTAGCTAATGGCGAATTATGGTAACAGTCAAGTTTGGGATGTACACGATTTTGACGTCAATAAATTGAAAACGATTTATGTAGCATATTTAATGAATTAAGAAAGCTAATTTGCAAAAACTGAGGAAAAAAATAGAAAAAAAGCAATTTATGAACTTACAAAATATTCTCTTTTATGTTAAACATTTACCAATATTACAGAAATTTGCGAAAATCTAATCAGTAGTTATTTCAATGAAATATATTACATAATAAAAAATTTAAACTATAATTTTTAAAATCGAAATTAAAATTAAGATACTTAATAGCCCTAACTTGTGAAAACATAAGTTCAGAACATAGAAAATAACATCCAACTAGCAGACAAAAGTCAGAATTAAATACATTAACTCAAACTTATGACTAAGAGTATTGTTCCTAATTTGTTTAGAAATAGTATTTTGAATGCTTACTTTCCATTATTGTGGCATTTTAAAACATCTAATATTAAAATCCTTCGTTTAAAATTAATATAAAAGTTATTTTCGAACAGGTTAAAAACAACTTAGACATAAATTTATCATAAGATACTTATTCCTAATTTCTCGAGTTAAGTTCTATTTCTTATGTACTATAACTTAGTTTTTGCGTGGAGAGACCTTCGATTTTATCTATGATTCAAGCTATGTTCTTGAATTTTACAAAATTCGTTATTATCATAAACTTAATAAAAAAATACATTTTTTATTCAAAAATATTTGCGGCTTCTGTTTGCATTTATATGTAGTAGAAAGTTGAGAAGTAAAAATCGACAATGAATTAATTGGTGACTCTTGAAATAACTAAAGATCGATCTTTAAAAACCAACTTTGCGTATAGAAAAACTGTATGTTTTTAGAATAAATAATGCTTTCACCCACTTTATTTATTTAAACTTGTTATTTTTAATCTTTAGAATACCGGAAAGACATTTTAGCACTTTGTCTCTTGATCGATAGTTCTCACGCGATTATTCGTTTATATAAATTATCCTTCATTATTAGTTTTCGTAGAAAAATCTTCCCCGAATATAAAGTTTCTTCACTTTATTTAATGTATTTAAAAACACAGTAAATAACTGTTTATAAGATAAATATAGATACACTCCTACCGTGACTAATAAAGCTGGCAGACAGTGGTAAGAATCAATATTTAGTCGTCCACGATAGCTGTTATCTCGTCAATATCGTAAAAAAGAGATAAAATTAAAAAAATAGCAACTACCCACTATCCCGAGAAAAAATCTAGCCATTGCTGGGGAACATCCAATTATTCATTTCTATAATCGTCCATCATATAATACACAGCTGCCATCCAATTAACGAACTCTTAACTATATTCCCTCAGCGAAATACAGGATTTACGTCAATTCTTTCGCTCTTTCTCACCCTCTTATCTTTTATTTCCTATTTCATTTCTTTCGTCATTACTTGAAATGTTATTTTAGAAAATTAAGAGGGATTAGAAGTCGAATAAAAATTAGTATTAATTAAGCGCGGAATCAGTAAAAAGTACTGAGTTATTTTAAAATAATATTAATATTGTAAAATAATCATAAAAAAGAAATACATAATAGAAAGCTCTAAAACTACACTATACTATTTTTCTAAAGCGTTTGGAGTGAAAAAGTCACTCTAAGAAAGAATAACCTTAATCTTTCGTTCGATTAAAGTGAATCCTCATTTCAATCGATAGATTCGAATAAAGTTTTTTCACTTAAATTTCCAGTAATTCTAATTGTATATTACGAAAATTTATTTATTAACAGGATGTTAAAAGGTGTGGTAGAAATCTGCATAGAATATTATACGGGAACCCAAAAATTAGGTTGTAAACATTGATTAAACCAGTTTAGAACATTTTTTTTAGAAACATTATATATTTTACTAGAAACTGAAGACTCCCGTTTTTCAGAAAATTTTCTTTAATCATGTTGAAAAATTATTCAATTTATAACGTTGCTAATGTCGGTAAGTTCAGATTTTGATATTAATATTTTTCTGTCTATAATTTTCTTTTAATAAAGTCAGTAAAACTTTTCTGAAAAACGGGAGACTTCAGCTTCTAGTATAACATAAACTACTTACAAAAAATGTTTCTCAACTGGTTTAATGTATGTTTACAACTTAATTTTTGGGTTCCCATATAATATTTTGTATAGATTTCTATCTCACCCTTTCACATTGCTTTAATTAAGGGGGCCTGCAGGAATTGAAATCACTGAAAATGAATAAAATATTTATCACTATTTAAAAAAGTATGTCATAGCTTTTATTAATATAAAGTTTTTGTACTTCATATATACATATTACAGATCATTTTTGCCCATTTAACTGATCGACATTGTCCTCTAAGTCTCTAATACCGCTCATCGTTAGAAACCTTAAATTTTGACTATTGTACCCACTTACCACGGGTTGTCGAGCCAACCAGCTAATCCATTTATAGAAAATCCATTTATGGGCTTAAAATACTCCTTTAGAGTTCCACTACAAAATGTATGGATTACTTTTTCGAAAAAAACTCAACAAATAATTATTAGAGACACTTACGTGAAAAATTTTAGTAATAAACTATTTAAAAGTGAAATCTACGCACATGAGTGTCTGTAATAATTATTTATTGAGTTTTTTCAAAAAAGTAGTCCGTACATTCTGTAGTGGAACTCTAAAGGAGTATTTTAAGCCCAACTTGATATAAATTGATTTGCTGGTTGGCTCGAAAACTCGTGGTAAGTGGGTACATCAATAGTCAAAACTCAAGGTTTCTAACGTTCAGCGGTATTAGAGACTTAGAAGACAATATATATAGATCACTTCAATAGGCAAAAATGTTCTGTAATATGTATATAGTAAGTACAAAAAATTTATATTAATAAAAGCTATGATGTTCTATTTTAAATAGTAATAAATGTTTTATTCATTTTTAGTGATTTTAACTCAGGCTGGCCCCCTTAAGTTATTTTTATACCTCTCAATTTTTAACCATTGAAGAAAACATGTTAAGTATAAATCGATAATTAAACACACTGAAGAGTGTTTATTTGTTTATTTGTTGGTGTATACTTCACGTATATATAAGTTTTGCATAAAACCAGTTAGCACTTTTGTTATACAAGTTGCTGTCGACTATGAAGTGGTGGTAGGAACTGCTTTCAGTAACTTTTCTTCTATACGCACAGACTCATCATTATTGTTTAGAGGTTAACTTATGGCTGTTATTTTATGCAGTATTACTTGTAATTGATAGTTCAGATAAATATGTATATAGGGTACGTATTATCGAAATAAAAGGCGAGAAACGTGTGAGAGGTGGTTACAGAGGTTAAAGAGCACAAAGCCTAACACAACCTTGCAGCAAATCGTTCAAAATAAAATGCTGAACCCCATATGTTTTTCGACGTGTACGCATCGCATAATATAATTATACATAATTATTATAGGTGCATATTGTGATCGTTTACTTTTAGGTTATAAATTTAATTTCTTTTTAGTGATTAATATAGAATGAGTTTTCATCACTCTTTTTTGGAGTGATTTTTTCACTCTAAAAGAGTAAAGTTTCACTCAAAAAGTTTTACAGAATACTTTTTTTTTTGTACTTGCATACTATCGTTACACTTTAATATAACGCGCGTGATATGGACATAATTATTTTTAAAACTCAATATTATTTTTTTTTACTTGTGCAGATTTGGTAGTTGATATCAATCTGTTTGAGTATCAGAATATGGCTTCTGTAGCGAATCTGTGTTTGTATGTAATTTATATGAAAGCTTTTTAGGATAATTTTTTAAAACTTGATCATCTTACTAATTACTTTGCAAGTTCTTTTAAAAGCATTTTATTCGCGAGGACAAACAAAATTATGAAAAAATATAAAAATGTTTTTTTAATAAATGTAATTCTTTTTGTTAAGAATGACTATTCGTAAATATTAAGCTTTTAATTTAGCTTTAATATATTCTAAACTTTGTAAAAGTAATAATTGTACTTTTCTATTCATTGCATTCGCAGAAAAATTCTATTGTTGTTCATATACGGTAGTTCTGCGCAACTGAAGTCAATTTTATTTGTTTCTTTAAAACGTTTTATAACTTTAGTCACAGAGAAACCGACGGGAGTTCATATTCAAGCTTGCATCAAGATTTTTTCAAATAAGCACTGTACACATTTAATATTTTATTTGCTCAATCGTTTAAATAGAAAAATTTTAAAATAAAAATGTATCTTTTTATCAAAGTGAAATCTTTAATGAAGTGGTATGCTATTGCATATAAAAAAAAATTTAAAAGCTTCGAACAAGACCTTTTAAAATTATCTGTAAACATTTTATAAAAGCCTTTTTTTTCAATGGCACATTTAATTTAAAAAAAAAAGTTTTTTCAATTTAAATTATTTAGAAAGATTGAATGTTCGAAAAAAATTTAATTAAGAAAAATGTAGGACTTTGTCTCTGTTATTAAAATTTTATCTCGAAATTTAAGTTAAATTCTTTTCTTTTTTAGTTTGGTCATTGATATAATTTTTATTCTAGTACATATATATTTTTTAATATGAAAATAATAAAATATGGAAATACTATGAATATCTTTTGATGTTTATTCAACGGTTGATTCCTAAATAAGATACAATAATTGAAAAACTGAAAATTCACGTATTTCTATAGTAAGAAAATAAAACCCCAAAAGGAATTTACGAGACGCAAGTGGAATATAAAAAAAATTGTAATTTAAATTCATATGGTGCACCCGCTTGGTAGTCCTATCTACATTCATTTATTTGAAACATTCGGATCTATTTTAAAAAATAAAGTCTTATTTTAGAAAACGAAAAATTGATCTTTGAACTATTCGTACGAATAACGTTTCTTAATATTAATTATTTTGAATTTATTCACATTTCTCATAATTACTTTAGCAGATATATAGCATTGTATGTAATAAATCTATTTTAATTAATCAAAACTGTGAAACTGTTTTTTCATACTTTCAAATTTGAAAAATTAAATAAACTTATTACACTGCATAATAAATTAATTAAAAATGACCCGCGCAAAAAAATTTACCATCGCCGAAATATCGTAAACACATTGGGCGATACATCGGCCATTGATTGGCGAACT
>UELX01002428.1:0-31228 GCA_900480035.1 Eupelmus urozonus | reverse complement strand
ATGTTAAGGTGAGTGTTTTTATTTCGATTTTTTTTATAGTAGCGACGAAGTTAATGAGAAAACTTTTACTAAACTTATCTGCAAAATAAAAATTATTAGTCGTTCAGCAAAAAAAAAAGGAGGGATAGCTTATTTTTATGCCTAAGTTATACTTCTGCAATGCAACGTTGTAAAATAAAACTTTCCAAAGGATCTGAAAGGTTGAGTTATTTACTGGCGAGTTGTGTCGCTTGTTTATGAAAAGAAATTCATGATACATCATAATGACCCACATTAGAAAAAGAAAGAGAAATTACCGCGGCGAGCGTAAATAGCTAAATAGAAGATACATGATAGATAAATGCATCCATATTTCAAATAAAATGCGATGACATTTACATCGTAGAAATCCTTTCGGTGTATCAACACGGGAGAGTCTGGGAGGAAAAAAATCGAGAATACAAGAGATTGATGGATTGACCAGCCGAGTGAGCTTCATTATGATTGTAATGATGTTAGGTAACCATTATACGTCCACGTGCGACAAGAGTGAGATATCTGGGATGCAATCTATTTTTAATGAATTCCGTTTTATATACTATTCTGGTTCGTTATATTTTTACCAAACCTATTAAAAAAATTAAGAAATACTCATTAAAACGAAATATAAACTTGTGACAAATTTCTAATTTTATGTGATCTAAATAAAAAGGTTTGGCTTTCAATTTGCAAAATTATGGTTTAAAGTTTAATAACTAAATGCTAAGTTTAATTTTGCCATCTATGCAAGGCAGCAAAAAGAAAAATATAATATTTTAAGCGAGAAAAATGTTCTTCCATTACCTAGTTATCTAATGAAGCGAGAAACCAGAAATTTATTGATGAGGTTATGTTCTCAATTTCTCGCTTCATTAAAAAACAAATCGAATAATTCCTCTTCTTCTTGCAGCCAATCAGCCGTTTCTCTCAATCAAATCACGAATTCACACGGAAACCTAGAAATTATCCATCAGTCATGTGGAATATAAAAATTTCTAATCGTTTGATTTCACTTAACAGCAATCAGAAGTTAAATAGAAAACCGGAGTATCTCTAGATCATTAGAAATTCGTCGCTTTAACAAAAGTACATCCACAAACTGATCATTTCCTAAAATACAGTTAACGAAAATTCGTCAACAACAAGTAAACAACCTTATTTACGTAATACTTTAATTTAGTAGACGTGACTCAATAATACTTAAATCACCGACAATCTCCATAATTAATATCCTCCCAGAAGCCCACCTACTGCTACCCAACTTATAATTCCAGCAGGAAAATTCAATTCCAACGGGGCCAAATTTCCACTCCCGGGAATCGTAAATTAAATCGTCCATTCACCTACAAAGCAGGTCCCCACATCTGGGATCGATTTTTTTCTCCCAACCTCCTCGCCACATAAACACCTTATACACCCAGGCTCGCTCGGAAAGAGAGAAGGCGTGAAAGTGCCGGGGCGAGCGCGCGCAGGCGCGATAAATCGGCCCGGCCGCCGTAAATCAAAGGCGGTATCTAATGGAATACATCCCGAGAGCCGGCTCACCGCTCCCCGGAGAGTAGTTTCCAAGCGGGTACTTGCATATTATGCAGCGTCCTTGCCGTCGTGACATCGAGGAGAGGTTGGTTTATATGCAAACGTAACGTCGTCTGGCGCTGGCATCTAATCGACCGCAATGAACCTGGAGACTTGGAGGAGGTAACGAGGGATAAGGATGTAATTAGGCTGATCAGCGCGGGGTCGTTGGATCTTGTGGACGAGTTAATTTTAGGGTACTGATTAATGAGGGATTTTGAGTCGTGGATTGCTTTCTAGGATTGTAATTTTGTTTTTTTCTTTACGAGTAATGATGATGGCATCCGTCAAAATTAGCAGAAGTTCTGAAAATTGGTTGAGAATGTTTTTTGGAGTGCGGGATTTAGGATCTAGTGCGTCGTTGTATTTATATATGTTTGTCAATTATCGTTTTTAATTACATTTTATTACGCAGGTGTCTTACGAAAACAAACGTGAATCATCTCCGAATATAAATTTAAATTCTTTTCTGAGAAGCGTACTTGCACAATGCGCGAGACCACAAAAAAGACTTAGATTCGTATTTCTTGAATAATTAGCCGAAAGATTTCATGGTTTGACGATACGAATTAAAACGGCTGGGATGCCGCTTAAAATCTCGTAAACATAATTTTTATGATGGTGCGTTAAAAAATAATTGCGAGCTCTTAAAAACAAAATATATCGTTGTGTCACATTTATTGCTTAATCTTTCCACCGTAAACGTGCATCGCTCTGCAAGTCGACTCTAATTTTAGTTTAATAAGCGAAAAAATTCACTTTGTGAATAAATATGATTCAAAATACTCATTAAGTTAAGATGTATTTTAATAAATATTTTAATTTAATTGGCGTTTAAATACAAACACGTGTAAAACGCAGATTAATATGTGTATAATCATATACAAATATAGATGAATTTTAATTATTTTGTTAAAGTTATGTATAATCCTTACATCACCCTAAAATTCACATATTTTTCAAATTTATGTAAAAATATTTCCCTAGTCTTGAAATCTTTTTACTTCCTGTTTACTATCTGTCAAAATAAAACATCAATTTGTATTCTCTTAAAATTAAAATATAAAAAATGTCAAACCTCTACTAAAAATTCTTCCTATTTTCAAAATCAAATCAATTACCTTATCACATCTCTCAAAATGATTTCATTAAATGCCCAAATGTTTATTCCGACGTATCAAAATTAAAAGCACCCATACAGGAATGATTCCCTTCAATCTCTCCCAACGATCGTATATCTCGTTAGAACACTTAATCTGTCAATTCCACGACTATCGCTCAGCCTACTTTTTGATGTGACATGTCTACCGTTATGGAAATGTCGTAACAATACAATTTTCCTATCAAGAAACAATCGCTCAAACCACACTCGCGTTACTCATCCGCTCGAAGCATACCTCCAAATCAGGCTTCGTTAAGAGAACACCTATAATGGTCCCATTACAGGCCCTAATGGTCGCTTTTCGTATCAAGCCGCTCGTTCACTCTTATTCAAAGGATGATTCACTTATACCCCCGCACATTCAAGTACACATGCCGATTTTAATATCGAAAATCAGGCCAGTCTCCTATGGAGGGGGAGGAAAAAGTTTCCAACTCCACAGCCGGAGAAAGAGTCCCAGAGAAAATGATTCACATCTGCGTTTTCTCGACGGTGATAAATCGGAAAAATCGACGCGCGTATTACAGCAGGCATATACACGGCATTGGAAATCGGAGAATCACGATCCGCGAAAAAAAAGCGGACGGATGTACGCGCGTAGTTATGCGCGCTTCACTGTGTACGCGGCGTGTGTACAGTTATATTCGCATAGGCTGCTGTTCTGCTTGAGATGCGGCAGGCACTTCTGCCACGCTTGCCTTAACATCGGCCGTGGAAGATATTTTATATCGAGGCTTATTACTGGTATTAGCGCGGCGCTGGCCGGATTTTTTAATTGATCTCTGCGGCGGCGGCTGCTTGTGAGCGTCGATTTTTCCGCGCTTGAACGGGGCTTAATTGAGGAAAAGGAATAGGGCATTAGCGATCGGTTTTATTTTGTTTATGCAGTCGATAAATGAACGGTCGTACGGAAATGATAAGGTCGTACTTTCGGTTTTGGATAAAAAATTGTATTTGTAAGAGTTAAAGCTTTCAAATTTTTCACGTGTTTGCTTGTATAGGTGTAACGTGGAATTGAGTTATGCGAGGACACTTGTGACGTCATACGTCATTTCTGATTGGTTATATAATCTTTAATTTTTGGTTAATCAAAAAAAAAGTACGACCTAATTATTTTTGCGCATAAAATTTTAAAATTAAATGAAAAAGAATGATGCAAGTTTTATACTGCGTATTGTTTGTTACAAAGTATGGCAGATCAGGATTGATTGAAAGTAATTGACAATTTTTCCTACCTATAGACCCGGTCTCCCAAGTTTTCTTTGTTCGAGTAACTACGCTCTTTGGCAATCTTTTATTCTTCATAAAAAAAAGAATCAATAATCAAATATTACCAAATAAACATATAATGCCCCCGCAGCATCGACAGATTCGGACAACAAAGCAAAAAATTTATTCGGTTCACCGAACGAATTTAATGACCGCAATACCCGAACTCTGCCAGTCCACAGTTCAACTCTTCGCTCCTTATTTTCCTTTTATCACCGCGTGTGTACATAATTACACGTGTGTTTACGTATCGGCGCGCGCACTCGGCAATATATCGCCGCGGCGCGATTACGCGAATTGCGCAAGCGCCGACGAAATATAATAAGCTGCGCGACTTCGAAAAAAGGCCGCGTGACCGATTCGGCTCGTATTAAAGAAAAAAAAAATATACGTCTCCGGCAGAAAAAAACAGAGACGTCGAGTTTTTGCGGCGTGCGAACGATTATCGCTGGTAGGGAGGTATAATGAACGCAAAAAGGAGGAAAAAATGGGGAATTATCCGCGTCGCGTCGTGCAGTTTTTCGTTGCCGAGAAAAAGGCCGGCTTATGTAAGGCTTCTCTCTTAGTTAATGGCCTCTGAAAAAGAGCGCTGCGTGTGCACAGCTCGGCAGCGGCCTGCAGGTGAGCTGGGAAAAAGAAAGGAAAAGCGAGATGAAAAAAATGACAATGTAAGGGATATCGGATGAAGTATCGTTCGCTTTTGGCTGAAAAGTTTGCGTCAGGTGCTTTCGAAATGCGCTTGTTTACGATTCGCTGATGTAAATTTTGAAAAAGGTGTAGTGTGCATTAAGTTACGGGCGTTATGTCATAAAAAATCGGATTATCAGTATTGATTTGCACAATATTCGTTTAGTAGGAATCGATATAATAGATTACAGCAACAGGTATCTAAAAAAATGACTTACTATTTTCCTAAAAAGTTTTTTCTTATTTAAATTGCCTTGGGCAACGAATGCATAATTAGAAACCACGCGTTTAGATTAAAAAAAAAAAGAAAAAAAAATGCGTTATTAAAACTAGAACTGCCTCAGGCGCATTACATTCCTATCATTTCCAACAATCATTGACCAGCCCAAACAATCCCCACACGTAAACCCAGCAATCAGTCTGAAAAACAAATTTCTTTCCTAAAATATCACGCAACCATTAGCATAAGCACACATTCAATCGAAATATCCACCTTACACACAATGAGCCGTTGCATAAACCGATGCACAGATTACTCCAGCCTGATCACTTTCATTCTCAGGTCAGAGAGCCGTTTCCCGGCGTCGCCTGTCAAAAACCATCATCTCTCCTTCTCACTCTCCTACACCCCACGCACAGGTATTCATCTGTATAGCGGAGAATCCAGCCGTTCAAACACGCATTACGCAAGCTCATACAATAATACGAGAAAATCAGTGCATCCAGTCGTTGCGGATTTACGTAAGAAAAAGGCGCCTTCTCTTTGCTTATATACGTATGCGAGAACGTATGTACGCGTATTCGAACGTTACCCGCGTCAAACTCCGTTTGCGTTACGGAGTTCTGAGTACGGGCTTCTTGGGGCGTTTAATTGTACGCGCCAGCGCGCTCAGACGGACGCGGGGGACGTGAATTAATAACGCGAGGCTTGCGTTCAGCTGCGGGATGTATTGTTGAGTTTCGAGAATGAAGGTTTTAAAAGTCAGGGACGTAGAACGCGGTGGGAGATGGGCAGTTGGATGTGTAATATGGTAATTTTTGGAGTTGATTTTGGTGTAAAGATGGTTGGGATTGGTTGTTGGATTGACTGGTTTTTGTTTAAAGTTTCTGGGCCATTATTGAAAATGAAAAATTGAATTGAAATTGAGGTACATTAAATATTGTTAAAATATTGGAATGCATCATTTAGAGGAGTATTATTTATTTTATTTTCATAACTTACTGTTGAAACCATAACATTGATTAGCCACATTGAGTACTCACCTGAAACAAAAAGAAAAATTTTGGTTAGACGTATTATTAAAAGATTGAATTACGACAATATTATAAAATTGTTATAAGGAGAAAATTTTTGAAAAATTTACTGTCCTGTTTCATAAAACGGTGGCATATTATTAAAACCCAAACAATTACCATACTTCTTACACATTTTTACTAGATTTGTTATAAATCTTCGTATGCTTCTATTAAAACTTATTATAAATCTAATACAGTTTCTTAAAAATTTTAATTTTTTGAATTATTACCGCTTTATAAAACAGTATAGAAATTCTTCAAAAACTTTTTCTCCATATATTCAAGTATAATCATATTCAAAATTGAGTAATTCATTAATTAACTCAAATATCTACGTAAAGAAAGTTTCCCGAAAAAATGCATTATAATTTTTATTTACGAAATCACGCAGTAATATTTTAAGCACTCCTATTTCCTCAAACAATAAAATTAAAAACTTAATTGATCCACTAAACGAAGAGCCCATAACGAAACAATTCCGCCAGTCTCTAAAACCCATCCTCATTTCTCGCAATAAACATTCCCCTCAAGCAAGCCAGAAAAACGCTAAACTCCGCTTTCGATCGTACAATTCATCCTCATAATCCTTTATCGAGAAAAAAGCCATCCAACTCCTTCCTCTCCCCGCTATAAATAAAATAAATCCATTACCAGAGATCCGCCGTCGAAGAAACCGATTCCAACTCGAATAAAAGACGCGTGCGCAAGAAAGCATCGGACGGAAACGCCGAGGAAAATGAAGAGAGTAAACAGGCGAGCAAACGCGAAGAAGGTATATATCCGTGGCTGCTCTCCGAAGCCAATTGAACATGAATGCCGGCAGCTGCCATTGCGAGAAAGTCTGCGCGCGCATCGCGGGCTCGCTTTGAAGCTGTGTACAGTCGCGATTAAAAGTGATGGATACAAGCCGTAAAGAGTCACTGAATTGAGTTTCTTCTTCGTTGTAGGCTAGGCTTGTAATTATGCCTTTCTGGACGATGCTACGAGCGAGTTATTGCCGATGCAGTAGAGAGTATTTATTGGTAATAATGGTTTCTTTTTTGGATTTTTTTGTGGCTGGTATTGGCGATGGGTTCGGAAGGTATTAGAGGGAAAAGCGCATATGTGATCATTGGTTTGTGGATGGATAGTTTCTTGTTCATCATCTGCACCTGGTGACTTTCTATCTCGTCGGATAAATAAAATTGCCGTGTATGCCGACAAGTGTAAGCTTTGTTGAGTGCGTAAATTTTCCTCCTGGTATCGATTTACGTCTTTGGTTAATGGAATCCCATTCAATCCGCGCGGATATCAATCAAAAACATTTCTTCGGATCTATACTGCACCCAGGAATTGGTTTTTTAGTAATTGTTAAAGGCACAACAAAATGCCAGGGGAAAAAAGTCGTCTGGAGCCGGTTAGTTTGTGCGCAGTTTAAGATCGAAGTGGACGAGTAAGACAACTTTTGGAAAATTTGCATGTTTCTGCAAAAATATCCTTGGAATCTGATACCTCTTGCAGCTCTTGTAGCTCATTATGCAGTAACGTTATTCGTATACATCTTTTTTTCGAAGTGACAATTGTCGCGCGGCCGTTTCGGCCACGAAAACATGGCCGTAAATCTTGTCGAGCAAAAGTTCGATTAAAAAATAATTACAGTGTATCAGTTTCAAGTGACATTTTAGCTTCGAATAAAGCAAATTAAAGAGACGCTGAACTGCTCTAACAACTTTCAATTCAATAAAAACAGACACTCAAAATTCAAATTATATCATAAACATCTTTATTTGGTATTTGATGCTATATAAATTCTAGTCAACATTTTTATTCTCACAACGTGCACTTTTTTACTTTCTCGTTCTCCCGTCGCCTAGAAACGACTGCGACTCTTTAATGCAAATCGACTAATTCCCTCGCACTCAAAACGCATTCTAAAAAACCAGCAGCTCCACCTTTTCACTCAGAAATCAATCAGCACACGAATCACGAAATCGAAATTTCAAAATTTCATTCCCGCCTTACGAAAGCCCCGCTAACACCGTGGACTCCAACCAATTTCACATCGATTCCAACCAACTCGCTCCTCCGGCTCCCTATGACGCAGCTACTGCCCAAATAGGTCCGCAGAATGCAGCCTTGAAAGAAGAAAAAAAATAAAGAAGTCAGCGCACCGAAGAACCGCGTCACTTGCGCCTAGTGAACCGATATATTCCCGTAGCTACCCGCGCGCGACGACTCCTGCACGCATCCTGAAGGGATCGCAGCCGAGGAAAAAAGCGAGGGAGCGCAACAGGCCCCGGGAGGGACCAGTTTTTGTTAAGGCGCTAAACCACTTTTTATGGCTTAACGCGAAACCGCGCAGACAGCGTCGTTTCATCATCGCTTGGCTGGCTATACGTGCGGGGTTCAAAAGAGAGAGAGAGAGAGAGAGACTTGATTGCTGGCTTGATGATTTTTAAATGGCGAGCTACTTTGGCTACTTATAGCGCCGCGTGATTCCGGGAAACTCGCTGGACTTTTATTTCGCCTGCGTTCGTTTTCAGTTTCGATTTGCGCGCGAGGGTATACGTACAACTCGTTTTCCAGTTCTAGCGAGCGGCGCGCGCGCGCCTGGAATTGTAATTGGGCATTTGAATGCTATAGGTGGCAGTAAATTCGAGGCGATCCGAGAGACGTTTATAAGACAGTTTTAGCGCGTGACTGGACGTTAAGGAGTGTTATAAAGGCGAGTTTAACAGCCTAGTGTTGTTGGGGACAAAAAATTAAGTGAAGCCGTTTTTTAAGCTGAGAGTTAGCGAATAGCTGTTATATTGATTATATATGTTATAATTTGTGGATGTTCATTAAAAAAGAATCAAATTTAACAGTGGAACCAGAAAAAATATCCATTTGATAAAATACATTTGCTAAAATAATTACTGAGATTTTTCATTTTATTTTTATCTGATCAGTGGCAAGAAAGCGAGAGAGAATTACTTTTCTTATAAATTCGTCCCTTCATAAAAAAGTCAGTGTCCAGATAATCTCAAAATTTATTGCCATTTATGAATGAATCTCGCTGGATAAAAAGCCAATGCATCTTAAAAGGTTACTTCCAAAAATCAGTTCTTGTTAATTTTCTTTTTAAAAAAATTGATAAGATTAGTAATTATGCTCTTTAAATAAATTTCTGCCCTACATATTGCACATCCTACCAATATTTAAAATAATTCTTTTCGATTTAGTAATTACTTTGTTCAACCTTGAACAATAATTACTGTTATTTTCAGAATTATCGACTTTTTAAATCAATAGAACACAGCTACCAATACTGTTTAATTTGCCAATGGCTAAATTTTTATTGCAAGATTAATAGTATATTCAAAGTTCTTAAGTATTTAAATCAAGCACTGTTGCTTTTTTCCTGGAATAACTTTTAAAGACTCGTTTTTATCACTCGAAGGATTTCGTGCACTCGCATATTTTTAATTCGGATTTACATTTTCTGTGTGACTCACACGTATACTTCATGCTTATACGTTTATCTTCTTGTTTGAATTTATAGTTTTTAATTCGTAATAAATTATTACAATCTTCCATTTTAATAACGAATGATAACATAAAGTAAGAACACGTGCAAACTGAGGAACACACATCTTACAATGACTATTAGACGGAATAGGGAAGTCAATCAAAACAATTCTATTCTTAATTATTACTGCGTGTTGAATAATTTATTTTAAAGAGACGTCGTTGTCGTTACGTGTAGAACTATTAATTTAAAAATACCGATGATGCAATTTAATTATCCGTCAATGAGAATTTTACAGGTATTATTAAGGCGTGATTCTTCAAAACACTATTCAAATCATCTACCATAAGAGATACCTGGAGTAGCTACAAAGGCTCAGTTAAAGCAAGAAAAAATCCAGATCGAATTGAGAACCTCTTCCTTTTTTTAAGTCGAAGTAATTGTTCATTAAAAAAATATTTCCAGTCTCGACAACCTGCATATTCAGAAGCCACCTTCAATAAGATCTGTATCTAGCTGAGCACTGCAAACTTAAGTTTTCTTATCTCGCTCCCGACAACTAGACGCCAAATATTTGTACTGATGCAGATATAGATTACAGCACCGGCTTGTTTCACGCATTTTTTTTTCTTCGTTTTCCGAGGCGTCGCTAATTCCGTACAAATGTGAGTCGGCGCCACAGCGACGTTTTGCGTATTATTTTGCTTATCAGTCACGTTTTTCAGGTGTGTATACTCTGCCGGTGACGTCGAGAAAATGGAGAAAAAATGTATGTAATTTCTGATAATAACTGGGTATTATTGCACGATTCTATTAAGTCTCATCTGCTCTCTAATGAATAATTATTGTAAATAACATTCTTCTTCGGTTTAATTTGAATGTATATAAAAAAATTGACGTTTTTTAATCGTGACTAATTAACGCTTTATTTCCATTGTAGGTGAATTAGAAGAATTTTTTTAATTTAATTCATAGTTTATTGTCCTTTTGAAAATAATTTAAGAGAAAAAACTAAAAGGTTCGCACCAAGAAACACCTGTTCAATTTCAGTATTTAAAAGAATTTAGAATTAACTTGTTAATTTTGTAATTTAAAATCATGTTTTCGCATATGTTACTAAAAATAGTTATAACTGCTCAACTAATATATTAAATAGATACACCACACGTCAATAAAATAATCCACTAAAAACACCATAAGAAGTGGTTTTGATTCATGTAACGCATTAAAGACATTTTTTCCATGGTAATAACTTTCAAAAAAATAAAATTCTACTGTGCTTTATATCAAAATTATTAAATTAATAAAAATAGTAATAGTTTAGATGATTCATTTAAAATAATTTGTATAAAACCCAAATATGATAATTTGCGTTTATACAGAGTGAATATAGAATTATTTTACTCAAAAATCGTTCCAATAAAACTTCTAAAATCAGTCTGAATCAAAACAGGTTAACCAGAATTTACGAACGCAATAATCAATTTATAATTTATAATAAGCTATCAGTAGCTACCCACCGCTTACTCTCAATTTGTCATCGAAAGATTAACTTCCAAATAAAGCACACGAAGATACTCCATTTATCACTCAAACCAAAAAACCAATAATTAATTTACAACTCCCACTTCAACCCACCTCCTTCCTTCCCCGAACCTAAAAAAGAACCATCCCAAAAGGATACACCATTTCCTTTCTTTTTATTCCCTCGTAACCCTAATCAGATAATCCCCAAGCTTCGAAGATGCATACGCGCAATCATTGTTCCCTCGAACAAAGAGCCGCAAACAAATAAATTAGAGGCGAGAGCGCGCGTACACATCACACTCGAGTTGCAGCCTTGCCGGGCAAGTGCACAACAATCATCATCTATCTGGCCAGCGGATCAGCTCGGCGCGTTGATATGATGGATGCGGGCGATGTCAGAAATCGACGAAGCGAACGTGCTCGCGCGCAGGCTAAATATGCGCGGCTTGATCGTCACGAGCTTGGTTTTTTAGCGCTCGTTAATCTGCGCCCGCGCGGAGCTTTCTCTGCGGGCCGCGGGACGCGATCGAACTTGAAAAGCGATTTTGCAGAGCACGCACCGACTGACCCCGTTTTTCATGGTGACGTGAGTGTGTGGTTGGTTTGGTGGCTTTTTGACACGTTGCGTAGTGGCAATCTGAATGCAGAGTGGTAAATATTTGTGTTTTTGAAGGATTTTTTTAGGGAGAACAATTGAGAATTTTCTTTGAGAAGTTTGGCAGGGCTTGTGCTTGTCTGCAGTAATGCGTTTTTGTTTAAAACACATGAGTCGTTTTTGACGCAGGCATGACACTTACTCAGGCTCTTTATCATGTTGCCACAAAAGTGCCCAATTTTAATACACGAGGAACGTTATGATTATAATAAAATTATAACTAATACTCTTAATGTTAGAAAAAAAAAGATTTTTGTAAACCTAACTATACGATGAAATATAGTTTTGTAATAACGAGCGTGCATTAAATAAATTAAATAATGACAAGAACAAAATCATGATTTTCATAAAACTGATTATTCCTAGTTAAATAAGAAACCAATTTCTTATGTAACAGAAATATATGAGTTACATAAAAGCCAAAATGCAATTTTCAGTACGATTCTGGCCGATTGTTATAATTACAAGTTTCCTCCGTCTTTCTAACCCATAAAAGCGCTTTAGATATATAGCATTCGAAAATATCTCAGAGTGTCACGATGTAGAAAAAGTCTGAAAAATGACGTTACAATGGACTCTAAATTTCTTACGGCCTTCTCTGAAGTTGATTTATAGACGTCGGAAAGAAATTGCAATAATGATTGAAAGGTGTCTACCAATTGCACTAGCTTGCAAAAAAGGAAATAGTCATTTGTCAGTAATAAAATTTCGCCACCGACAATGTCTTATTAACCTACAATAATTTTTAAACATATTTTTTCTCAAACCCAACTTGTCCACCTGTATTACTTAAACTAAATCCGAACCGATTTTACATTATAGCTAGGCTAATCAAGCAACCGAAGCAGTCACCAAAATGAAAGAGTTATCATCACAAAAACAACCCATAATCCCCCATCAATCGCAAGAATCCTTATAATTCCCTATCAACTTTAAACTCGATCAAATCGAACCAGCTCCCAACATCACACGTGCGATTCAGTCACGTAAAAAATCCAGTTCTATATAGACCATCCCGTCGGTAATATAACGGTCCCCTCCGCTCTCCGAGTTAAGAAAAAAAAACAAAAATAAAAAAATAACAAGTCGTGCCGAAGCACGAAAAGTTCATCGCTTAGGTATCGCGGCTTGATACGTGTAATATTCCGACGTACTAATTCGAGCGCGACAACGGAGAGAAGACGGTGCATTATCGTAACGGTCGGGGAGAGGCGTGACAGGCCCCTCACGTTCTGCTTCTGCGGAGCTCGGTGTTGCTTCTTCTTCGGTTATTTGAGAGGACGGAAAGCCGCTTCCGCGTGTGTGCACGTGTGTATGGGTCTGGGAACGAGGTGGAAGATCGAATCTGGGATTTTCGAGAGCGGACTAATGCGATTAGATGTGTGATCTCTATGCTAAGTTGGGTACGGCTCGGGATGATCGGTAGTGATGTTGGCTTGGGTTTGGGCGGAGAGGTTGGTTTGATCGGTTTATTGGATCGGAGAAATGAATTGATTGGTATTTGATCGGTAAGAGTTTTAAAGCTTTACGCTTTTAGAATAAGATTTTGTTAATTTTTTTATTGAAAAATAGAACAGTTAGGATAGCTGAATAATTTTAATTTCTACAGCCAATAACTTTATCGATTCCTTTGAAATTGAGATGTATTGTGTATCTTACTTTCTTGTTTTCGAAAAACTTATCTATTGTATCATCGCGAATAATGTATAAAACTTGTAATATGTGAACTTGTTTATCGTAATATCTTAACTTTACATTCAATCTGCAATATTACAACTTTTCTCATTCGAGCTTATTAAATTCACCTACTGTGAGAATATTTTACATTGAAATGTCTATGGCAATCTTCAATCGTTAAACTAACAGAAGGGGCCAGATTGTGCAGGAAAGTTTAAATCAATAGAAATTTTGACAGTCGATTTCTGACACTTTAACGTGAAGTACATAGTATCCTTAGTTCTATAAAATGAGCCCTTTATTCCAAGATATAAGCTATTTAATTTCAAATAATTGTTGTAGAAATTAGAGGGAAAGGCAATAAAACTAGATGAAAGAAATTTTAATCTAAGCAGTTTGTAAAAAAATTTTCATACTTTCGAAAGTTATTAAATATAAAAAAGCACAAAAAGTCACTAAATTTCTTTGAAAATAAACATTAAAATAAAAGGCAAATTTTTAATTATTACTTAACACTATATTCAGTTAATCGTCGCATTTAAAAAAAAATATTTTATTTCTGTTTCCGTCCCATACATCAAAAAACGTTCTATTGAAACATGCAATTAAAACACAATTATCACTGATTTACCAGAAACCATAATCCCACACCGATCAATAAAATCCCTAATCCCTCCATGACCAAACGCATTCCTGCAAACCCACTCCTAACTCCTAACGAGCCCCGCCAATCGATCTAATTTTAATCGACCTATCAAACCACTCCTCGGCCGATCGGCTTTTAATCGTTCTCGAAACGCTTAACACTCCGACACCAAAAGCCGCCGCCGCTGCGCAGAAACGGCACCAAGAGCCAAGTAAATTAAAAACAAGCGATGATGTAAGAAGATCCGAATTGCGACAAAGCTATAAGGATTACGCGGCGCGGCGAATAATTCGCATTCATCGGCGAGAAAGGCGAATAAGTGTAACGTCCAATACGTACACATGTACACAAGCGATCGGGTATACACGTATAGTAGAGTGCCAATCGATCTATGCGCCGATAACAAGCGATATTGCTATGAAAACGGCTCGTCGAGAGCGAGGTGTTATCGGGGCCCGATCGGCGCGAGCTTGTTTGTGTCTATCTGTATCTGCTCTCCTTTTTTTGCGCCGATTCTTAAGAAAGTGGCGATAATTCGCTGGCTTTTTTTCTGCGAGGCGCGATGAGCTTAGGGAGGCGAGAAAAAATTGGTTAAGCGCGACAGGCGATAAGCAGGTGCGGAGAAGTGTGGCGCCGTTTTGCGTTATGAGCTGCGTTTGATATGTTTTGGAGAGGTCGTTTTTCACAGTTGACGTGAGATGTGTTGATGGATGATTTAGTAGGGAGAAATTTGAATTTTTGTAGGGGAAATGTGGTGAAATTAAATAATGAAATTGGGACTAGAAATTTGCACCGAGAACTATTTAAGAGTATGTCAGGATACATGGGATAATTAAAGTTACTTTAAATGGCACTGATTCTACGGTGGCTTTAAACGTTTTAATGACTTGCAGGTTGAGGCGGTATTTCCGTCTCCATTCAAATGTGTCAGGTACATTTATTTGTAATAACTTGCTCTAAAGATATACTTTTCACTTGACCGCGTCGTCGCTTTAATGCAAAGTTTCTTTTTTGTACTACGCCGTGTTTAAAGGATAAGATTAGGGACGAGTTCAGGGTAAACGAGCTGTTTAGCGAGACAATTTTGTATGTTCACCGTGACGTACTAACTTGATGGCTTCATAAAAAAATTGTACCTAGAGATTTACTATGTCTTTATTAAAGCGGAAATGTATATGTTTAGAATTTGTGTGTACCGATATATTTTATTATGGTTTTTTTTTTGTTAACGGTTATCCTTGTAAGTACAACCTATTACTGTCAATTCTTGAAGTACGACATTGTTTCTCCTTACTTTTTAATTGCACAAAAATTAGGTCTGAAGTAACCGACAGCTAGCTTTAAAATCGTGATTACGCGAGCCTACTTTTAATGAAGTAATGCAATCCTAGTCTGCATATACAGTTATCCTAATTAATTTAATCTTGATTTAGCAATTTTCATTAAAACTCAGATAATAAAATTTATATAGAAAAGTATCATGGACATATTTTTTTATTATAAAATATAATCTTATTTACCAAAAGTAAAAACAAGATAAAAAACATGGTATTCATTCATGTTTTTAAGAAAAAATTAATATTTGTAAAATTTGTTTTCCGACATTATATTTTAATGTTCAAAAACTGTGCCATAATTTTTTTACAACACCCCATACTGCACATTTACGTTACACTAAAATGCCAAAAATTACGCCAGTCCGAGAAAATTTTCCGAGAAGCAAATCTTTGCGAAACAGACGTAGAAAAGATTTCGAGATAATAAAATAATAACATCAGGCAAAGAACATATAGAAATTTCCTACAATTTTCATGCAATTACACTTCAGGTATTATTAGCCTTGACTAATACCGCGCTTTATGGTACAATTAACTCCAACTTTTATCCACTACCCCCACCCCTCTCCCCACACACACACGCATCCCAGTCAAGGAAAATTTTGATAATCCCTAATCGTTTACAATTACGAGCGAGCGAGGAGATAAGATTTTCAAGAGCGCGCGACGCTTATCTATCTCGGCGCTCGCCGAAAGAGAGAATCGTGATTAAGTGTAACGTTCGTCTCGCTTCTCTGAAAACGGCGGAGATTTTGTTTCAATTAGAAAATCGCGAGATAAGATACTGGGGGGCGCTGAAGATGAAAGAAAATTTGTAAGATGTTCGATTGTCCGTAACGAGTTCGGAGCTCGGGTTTATCGCTTTATTATAGCGATTCGTGCTCGTTCGTGAGATTTAATTGAAAACTTGGGTTTTGTAGAGATACTGTCGTATCGGGGTAGATGGATCTTGCCGAAATTTATAATTGGGGATTAGATTTCGTAATGCAGTATGTGTTATAAGAATATAATAAATTGTTTTGATAGGTACATTTATTTTAATAGTATTTATAGGATATTTGTATGTCTCAATTTCTAAATATTATGAATAACGAACGTTAACGTAAAAACGTATATTAAATTGATTTCTTGAGAAGATATATGCACAAGAACAATATGTAATTGAATTTTCGATGCTCTATATAGATCTACAATAACTTTAAGGGCCTTTAAATTAATGAATTTCAAAATTGAATTTATTCCTATCAATTTCGTAAATCTTTCGTATTAACAGTTACAGAGCGATTTCAAATCAATCCTTGACCAAAACAAGAAATCCTTCACCTTAAATCGGATATTGTTCGTTTCTGTAAAGTTGCTAACCTTTACTTTGCCATTACTCTCAATTCTACAACTTTTAAAAAAACCAATGCTAATATCCAGAAAGAATCAATTGCGAAAAAAAATCTTAATTAAAACCCGCACGTGTTTATTATGAAGCGGAAGATTTTTCGCACTAAATTCATGCGATTTCGTACTCTCGAAAATAATGACGTTTTGTTTCACCGAGAGCGACGGGCCGTACGCTAAAATTCGGATAATGAAATGTGCTACTTGTGAATTCACTTATGTCAAGATACTATAAGGCACAATCACGCTAATTTGCATATTGTATTGCCTTGCGCTCGAAACGTACATTGCAATTAAGTTATAAATTGCAAGCGTGAAATTAAAATTCGCCATTCGTAAGAGAACGAAGTGAGCGCTACATATTTTTAACTGCCTTTAATAAACCTACTTTAATTAAACACTCTATTATAATGAGTGCATAACTCAAACCCATCTGCCACTAATTTCACAAAATTAACAAAACAAATCGTTAAAAACTCAACCGCTCCCCCCTTTAAAAAATCCAGAAAGGAAGTAAGTACATTACATCAAAAGAGGCAGCACAATGCACATCTGTCAGTGCATCCTCAAAGCGAATCCCAGCGACTCCAGTTCTATAGAACCGCGCGAATTTCCCGGTATCGTCCGAAAATCAATTACCGGCTCCCTTCTCGAAATTCTCCCGACGGCGGCGCAAGACACACTCACCTCTCACACTCTCAAATCCAACTCTCGGCTTCTCTCATGACATCGAGAAAGATCCAAACTCGTTCGGCCTCGCTGCCAGAGAGCCTATATATCGGCCTGCTGCCAAGAAACGCACTCCGCGTGTCTGTGTATATACAATCCAAAAAGGCACGGGGGGGCACGAGTCGCAAACCGTTAACGCAAAAATCGGCCACACTTTTCACTCCGCGCCGATCATCTGTTCCAGCGCCGCCAAAACAGTGCCTGCAGCTCCCCCTCGCACTGTCGTGTAATAACTATCCTGCCGCACAAAACAACACCGAGTCAAAATACACCAAGTGCAAGAATAAGCAAAAAACAGAACGGAAAAAAGTTACAACAAATAGTAGAAGGCACTGGTATAGTGTATAAATAAAGAGGCTTTGCGGGCGCGCTCGCCGCCGAACAGTCCCGGCGAACTGTCGGCACTCGACTGGCGGTCGTTGCGCGCGCGCGATCGTATAACGGACTGCTGCTGCGGCGCGCTCCGGGACTAGTTCTGTCTCTGTCTTCCGCACCTGGAGAGAGAAGGTGAGCTCTGGGTAGGTATATACGCCAATCGCCGGCGATCGGGCCAGCAGCAGTGGCAGCCAGCGGCAGTGCGATGTGTCGCGTGTTTTATAATCCGGAGGAAAACATGTGTCGGAGCGGTGCGCGAGTGCAGTGTGTGTGTGTGTGGAGAGGCTGGAAAGTGAGGTTAGGTCGGGGTTTTAAGCGCGCGTTCGGGATGTTTTGGGGCGGTTTGGAGCGTTGGATTGTTGTGAGCGTTTTGGAGCGTTGGATAGTACTTATAGAATTTTGGAAAAATTTTCGGATAATGGTGAAGAAATGTATTACTTTTTTAAAAAAATATGAGCAGATCGATTAATAAGATTTTATTTTTCTTCTATGAATTGAATTTTATAATTACTTTATATTTACAATAGTGTTATATATTATAAAAACTAATTCTATAAGACATTTTATTCATTTATTTATAAATAAATTTATAAAAATAAGTGCTTATACCGTAAAAAGACAAAAAAATATATCTGTAACTCATTATGAATTATGTATATAAAGATAAATATTATTAAAGAAATATTATAAGAAGTCATTCGCAGCATTTAATCCTGCAAACATGTTTCAACGACACGTACGCAAAAAGTTTCTAAAGCCCCCCCTGAGAAAAAAATCAAAGTTCCTCTCTTACTTACAAAGGTGCTGCGAAAATTATTCAATTGATATAACCGTCTTGGCAAAGACGAGGCCATCAAAGCGCGCTTGAAGCTTCGATTCCGCCGCCCATTCATTCACTGCGGCGCGCAGATCTTGTGTTCGTTAATTTCTATTTGCGCGACAATGCGCGCCTCTGCGAAGTATCATTCGTGAGGCTTGCTTCGTGTAATGGCGTAACCTTCTCCGAGGAAATTGATTATGAGATGAGAATATTGAAAGATTAACGATCGCGTGATTAGTATAATTTAAATTATAGTAATATTAGAGGTTGGACGGTTTAGGCTTTGTGTTTTGGGATGGGAATAGCAGCATGTGCTTTTTGATGGTGTTCCATGAACGTTCTATCAGCGTGTAACATACGATAATAACTTTGCGAGATATTATTATAGTTACTGTCAGTTTATTGAGTTTATGCTCAAAATTATTTTATGTTTTTTAATCGATCTATAATTTTATTTATATTTACAGAAGGTAGACATTTTTTATATTTTTGAAATCGTTTGTTATCGGCCATTAATATTATATTAATACAATTTTAGACAAGAATAAAATAATTTCGGTATACGCAAAGAGTTAATTTTGTACATCCTGTTATTAAATGGTTACTTCAAAGCATATGTGACCCTCAATACATAAAATATCGTAAAATCCTTTAGACCCAATTAAAATATTTTTGCATTAAGTACTAAGTTCATGAACTTAGTAATGTATTAAATGTAAAAATAGTCTTCCCGTGAACATTTCTTGACATAATTAGTTTTATTAGCTGTGCTAAGAAATCATATATGATTTGTCATTAGCATCTCTACCTACATTTCTAGAAAGTAACATTAAAAATTTTACTACTAAATAGCTATATCTTTGAAGAAGCAAAAATTAATAGAAAAACATAGATACTAGAGATGAAACTCGATCCCTAACTTATCGACTCCATTTTATTTTCATAAATTTTTCATCGTTTTTTAGCACTTTTAATTTTAGACTTATAATTTTCCTATAACCTGCGCTATTACGCTATAATATAATATTCGATATTTATTCATTTTTAAAATTATCTACATATTTACAACTATTTAACAATTTAATTGCAAAGCAAACATTCTCCAAAAGATAATTTTAACTTTAGCACATCACACTGGTCTGCTAACCTCCAAAGCATTGTCACAGTTATTACACTTCCTCACGCACGTTATAGGGTCCAACCCGTCCGTCGAGGGATAAGCATCGATCATGCTTGGTCAGGCATGGACAAAAAGATGTTTCATTGCA
Organism: Eupelmus urozonus; assembly: GCA_900480035.1. Classification (NCBI taxonomy): domain Eukaryota; kingdom Metazoa; phylum Arthropoda; class Insecta; order Hymenoptera; family Eupelmidae; genus Eupelmus; species Eupelmus urozonus. Next base: position 11,308 of record UELX01002428.1, on the reverse strand, counting down.
ATGCACGAGGGGCGCGCCGTTTGCTTATTATACGTATATATGTATATACATAAGGAGAGTAAAACTTTTTAAAATTTATGTGGAACGAACGCTTACTGGCCAAGGATAAAGCGCGAGCGTGCGAATATAATATTATTGTATTTAAATCGGAGAAAAGGAGAAACAATGAGCGCATATCTAAAACGCTCTTGTATATTTTGAGAAGGGGGTTCTAAGAAGCTTAGACGTTTAGCCTCGTGTACACCGTAAGTTTCTAGAGTTTTAATAAAAATTAAGCAGGGAGCGCATTCTTTGGCTGCTTAGCATTACTTCCGACAAGCGCTGCGCTGTGTTAAAGGTGCATATTGTATACCATACTTTAGGTTTATTCGTTTATGATTATGGTAAGAATACTCGTCGAGTTATTATAGTTTCGATTTATTCCTTGTAAATAAGAGAAATCTCTTTTGCATATAATAATACATTAACAAAATTTGCATAAATGCACTGTATAATATTCAAATATCAATAACTCATAAACAATATGCAAACATCACGTTTTCTTCAGATATTTAAAAAAACTAAAAGTCTTATTATCAAGGTATACTGCTTAAAAAAAGTGTATAGTCTAAAAAATGTCAACACAATAAGAGTATCTTTTTATGGGCGATAAAATTGCAGTGACTAATATTATAATTGAATTTGAATTTTAGCTGCTGCACTATTGCGCACCTATAATTTTCAAAGTATTACAGGTATATTTTTAAGTAACTAATCAGTCAGAAAATTGTTATTTACAATACAAGAAAAAAATATTTTCAATTAAATTTTTAATTATAAATATGGGTAATTACAATTTGCAAAAAAAAAAATAATAGTTTTTATCATGCTATTTTTCAAATTTTACAACAAAATGATCTTCACTCTCATAACTATTTAAGGATGTCAACATCATAATAGGAAAAATTAACATATTAAGTTGAACACGTTTCAAAACAAATTATTGTAACTAACGTTATAAAACATGAAAAGAAACCATCTTTAATGAACATTATGTTTCATGTTTTATTATTTTGGAACGACATATGCCAATCATAGTACGCACTTTGAGCAAGGATAATTATCTTACACAATAATCAGTTCGCTATCATTTAAGCTGTAGGTACAAAAAACGCGGCTTCTTATCTAATAAACTATACATTTCTGTAGTACACAAATTTAAAGATTTAATCTCATCGTATCAGCATCTATATCGTTTGATTCTCTACGAAGCGCATACCAAGAAATTATTTTCCAGTCGCTCCAGTTTGACTTCAGGGCACGCACTCCATAAACAATACAGATTGCTGAGGCACTTCCGAACAGGGGTTCATCATTTCCATGGAACTAATACTGACAAACGGTTTATTGAGATTGAAAAGAAATACCGTTTTCTGTATAATTATAGCCCGTGAGAAATAATAGCAAAATAGCTCGGCGAATAGAATAAGAATAGCAGGATGATTTTTTGAGAATATCTATACTTTCTGGCAAGACTTATACAATTTCACTACAGTTATTTGAATACGTATAATAACGAGCTTCTTTGAATGATACAAATCGACTACTCCAAATAAAAAAGTTATATTTCCGGTGTATAAACAGAAAATATATATTCTGCCTTTTTTAATTATGAGCCATCGAAATAATACTGCAGACATAAATCAGTTCAGGTTCTCAACGCAGAATTATGAATAACGATCAAGGAAGAAATTTTGAATTTACTCGATTATGCAAACGAGTGATGTAAAACTAAAGCACGCCTCATTTCTCGGACTGGTATATTCATTTGCTTTTGCTTGCGTTGTTTCACTTGTTGAAAGTGCAGTTCGATTTAAACTGGAGGTCTATAATATGTCTTGTATAACGATTGACTAGTTAACTTCTCAATTAAAGAGAACCGACCATACAGTGACGCAGCGCCCTCTAGTCTGATAAAATATTTCAATATTTATTTTACCTTATTTATCTTAGAAAAAAGAATAAAAACAAGGCTTCCCTCCGTGTTATACACTATAGTCGATAATGAAGATTATTTTTTAAAAGTATTTTATGAATTTATATTCAAAAATGAAATTATAACTTGAAAAGAAAAGTTGTAAATGTATAGTGGAAGAGAGCAAATCGCCTCTTTTCTTTTTAATCTTATAATACTTGTAATCAATAGTTTTTGTAGTACGATAAATAACTTAATTAATCTAGAGTTTCAGTTTATGCCTGCGCACTCTTCAGAGAGCTCTAAGCCAGTAGATCGTCTTCTATTCTAATAATAAAATTTGCTATTTAATTTAACTTATTTACATATTTATACTTGCTTTACCAATTTGTTATTTGATTCAACATTCGAAACAAAACAAGCTACAAATCGAAAACTCCTTTTATCCAAACCCAAACCCAATCATTTCTGCGATCTATATTCTCATAAATCCAGTGCAGCAAGACTACAGGTGCTTCTTTATTATAGATCTTCGTTTCCCATGATCTAAGACATACTCCTGCGTTCCTTTTCCTGCTTTTCCAGACGATTAAGTTAAGCGTGCGAGCGCTCGATATACTTCCTCAAGCCTGTATTATATATATAGGCACGAAGCCGGCAAATTACACATATTTCGCTCGGCGCTCGAGCGTGAATCGACTGCGCTACAATATACGGTATATCGGCTTTTTTGTCAGGGCCAACACACTGAGCGCGAAAGAGGCTCTAGGATAAAAAGAGCTGGTCGTTTTGTGCGGTCCGTTGAAATACGGTGGACACGTGGACAGTGAATCGATGGATATTGTACTGTATTTTGAGATGGACATAAGAAAATTTTCTTTAAGCGGAGGAAAATACATGTACACATTTATAATACCAAATCTTTTAAATATTTTCTATTTTTATGTAAAAATAAGGTAAATATTTTAATTCTTGAGAAATAATTTATATCGATAAAAATTTAGTCTCAAAATTCAATTTGAATGTGTATACAAAGTATTTTGATTTATTATTCTTTTTATGTATGAATATGACTAAGTTCGAATAAATCGAATTATGACCTGCGGTCATCAAAAGTTTAATTAAAAATTTAATGTTATAACTACAAAACAATTGCATTTGGTTTTTAAAACCATTACATAAAGTTTATATGTGATTCAAGAAATACACATTTTACTTCATGATGACTAAGACTAATACGTAAATAATCTATTCAATAATGTAACTAATAACTGTGTAAGCAAATATAGCATATACCAAAGATATTTTTATTAACAATGCAAATTTTTTGATTTAGCATATAAAAGATAAGTATCATTTTTTAACCATCACAGAAAAAAATGATCTTTTGGTGTCATTGTCTTATAACTTTAGATTTATTTTTGTAAAAGCATTAATTTTTCAGAAAACATGAATGTCATCTTCAAAAACAAATATAGACGGATAAAAGAAGCAAAATAAACGTTGCCCTGTGTTGTGCTACAAGTATGTGTCGTCAAGAAAATCCACGAGCGCGTTTGATGATAATAAATGCGCACTTGCTTCTAAATGATAAGTTAATTCAATAACCATTATCTTTATCGCATCAACTTTATAAACAATTTTAATTCAACAGCGATTGAAATGTTTAAAAAATATTGCAAAAGCAATATAATTAATTCTCTTCAAAAAAATAAAAATAATTCTCATAAAAAACACATATCAGTGTAAGCTAATTGTAAATGCTGCATGAAATTGATTTTGAGTCAGTAACTTTATCACAGTCTCAACACAAAGTTATTAATGTACTGTCCCTATCTGAAATTATGGTTTATTTGAATATATTGAGTAGTGAAATCTCCCAGAATAATCAAATTATTTTTTTCAATTAAAATAACGTTATTACAATAGAACTTTGTATAGTATTTGAAAACTGTTTAAAACTTTGTTACTTATAATTAATAAATTTCCCAAAACATTAATTACGCAAACAAAAATTTTTCATTTTGTCTGTATTTGACAAAAGTTTTACGTAATTACTATCGTATTAGACAAAAAAAGTTCGAAAAAATTAAAAATTTAGAAATACAATATTAATTAATTTATGCACTCTTCCATAAAATATTCTATAATACATTACACCACTAGTGACATACAAATGCTATCGGTACACTACATCTTCATTACCTTACTTCTATTTCTAAGCACTCGTAGAAAGGAGAAAAAAACCTGAGTTTATACGCACGTCAAACAAACGGTTTGTTTTGCTATTTTCGAAGCCGGTTAATCTCGTTCTTTAAATTTGAAGTTCGTTTTTAAAGCGCGCGCGCATCTGTCATTCTACAATACGCTTACCGGTCTTTCGTGTTTACATCCTCTTAAGCCGGTTCCGTGCGCTCAGATTATGTATTATATTCATATAAGTATGTCTACCCATGTGCCAAAATTGTACAAGTATGAGTATTTGTATACGGTTAATTGGCTCTGTAGCGAATAAATGATGTATATGTACTATTTGAGAAAGTAATTAATAAAGTATCTTTTAAAAGTATCAGCTATCAGGATGAAAATAAATTTATACATTATTATTAAATGATATTTTGTATTGATTGGCGATTTAAGATTATTTTACATTAATTAATTAATTAATTTTCTATCTTGCATAAAAACTGGACAATTTTATTTTTCTCAAGATGCTAATAATAAAACCTCTTTTACAATCTTATCTAGTAAAAAAACTATTTACATTTATCTATATGATTCATTAGATAATAATCTACAGTATTTTTCCAACCGTGTCTATTTTTTCTTTCCTTTAACGTCTATTCATGTTTATGATTAACATAACAATTGACTTCATCACTTAAATATCATCATGACCCTACTATTACAAAGAAAAAATTATATTGAATCTTCATATAAAAAACAATAATCTTCTTAAAAAAAACTTATACGAATTAAAAGTTAAACGTTCCTCTTGAACTTACAGATCATCCAAGAGGGTCATCGAATAACCCACTTGTTAAGTGACCGAAACGATGACAAGTCGCGATCGGTCAGACAGTCTCCTAGCGAATAACAGAAAGTCAACTTGCGTGCGGCCCATTCATTGACGATTAATAACAACAATTTCCTTGAACACTTTCAATGACACTCAAAATCCATGTCAGATAGCGCACTTATCTGCGCCAATTATCTAAAATCTTTGTAAACAATCAGACATTCCGTCTGTCAAAAATAACGCTTACAAAACAAATCCTCTTAATTACATAAACGATCTCCCGAACCTCGCCGCTCAAAATATCTCAGGCCACAAAATTTCCCGGAAATCTTTCTCACTAAAATCAATCGAGCATCGTACACACTGTTTCTCTCTCTTTCCCGCTGCAAAAAGAAACCTCGCGCGCTTTTTGACTGCCCAAACCTATATATACAATCCGCTCTGCTCTCCTTAACGGACTCTCCGGGCAAACGCGAAAATAAACTAACGGTATAACGTAACGACGATCGTCGACGAATCGGCCAAAAAAAAAGTCAGCCGCGCGACTTTTGCCTTTTTACTCACGGCTCTCTCTCTGGCGGCGTGTGCGAGCGCCGATCGATCGGCACGCTGCATTAGCCGCAAAAAGTGCTTTAAGCCGCAAAAAGGTGTGGTAAAAAAATGAGAAGCACTGTAGCTCTTACCGTGAACCGCCGAAAATCCGTCGGAAATTCAGGACCATTTTTGTTGGTTTCGTGAAGGGCTCGCTCGTGACTGGAGAAATTGAGATCGGCGATTGTCGTCGCTGTTGGCTGCTGCTTTGGAGGATGTAAACAAAAACTTTGGATTATGGACGTTTGCGTGGACACGTGACGGTCGAGAGTGCGTAGGTTCTTTCTCGTAATTCGTGTGGAAATGGTTGGCTCAGTTTTGTTTCTTCGAGCGCTACGTGATCGGATTATTGAACGTGCGGTAATCGCTTAATATCAGATAATGTCGAATTTGAAGGTTTTAAAAATGAGAGGTCATATTTCGCGCGAAACGTTAGCTAATAAAAAGAATTTCGTATTTTGCATTGACGCAATCAGGTGAAAATTAAGCATAAACTCGTTGAAAATTAAATCACCTGCCAATCAACGAAGTACAGCTAATACCCCTATATCAGGCATCGATTTCCTCGGTTCATTATCGCGCTCGTTAAAAACATTCTTTCTATGAAATTCATCCGATATTAATCGCACGAAAACAATCCGGGAATCTCTCGCGCTACGCAGAAATAAAAGTTGCGCAACTCCCCGACACAATTAAACGAAAAAATAACCTTCGCGAATGCAGCTCGTGGCGATAACGATCACAATGTTAGGGACGACGAAAAAAGCCAGCCTGTCACAACGTATTTCTTTGCTCTTGATTTAATAAATTCGATTATATCGAAGCTTTTCAGCGGTGCTGATTTTGCGTTGGAAAACACATCGCGAGCCAGTGATTAAGGTCAGCGAACGAGATGGTCACGTGACGCTCTTGACTGGCTCGAGGAGAAGAGACTTGTATCTAAATATTTTCATTGGATTAAGCCTGCTGTTTTTGAGGTAGTTGAGATAAGCGTTTTAATATCGCGTACGTGATCGACCACTTTTGGAATTTTTATTTTCTGCCGCGTCTGGCGTTTGTGTTGACCTGACCCTAAGCTTATCTGGTTATCTATGAGAATACCGTAATTGACCGAAATAAGAGAAAAAATTTAATCTAAAACAGGAATGAAATTATCTCTAATTCAGAATCATATAAATTAAGCTTACTCGTTGTATCAATCACGTATATTATAATGTACAAACTAAGAAGCGTTCATAACTTATTTGCTAACACACCACAAAGTACGTTCCCAGCTAGCTTTACAGTAATAAAACCTCGTTCACTCGAGCCAGTCTTTTTGCAAAATCTATTAAACAACCAGCTGCAAAACAACTAATATCCTCTCCTTTAACAATCTTCTCAAATAAAACTTCACCACTAAAATCACACCACCCAAACAACTCCGAAAACCACCACAAAAAACGAGCATCAACGGTTACATTAACCATCCACGAACAGCCCTTATGCAAACTACCCCATTATGAATCAGCGCTCGCTCGGCAAAGAAATCGATTGCTCCAAGGGCTTTCTCCCTCGTTCCACACACCTCTACACACTCTTCCAGACACTTCTCCCTCCTCGACGAATCACTGCCTATCACAATAACCAACACAACCAACTGTACAATAGAACCGAAAAACTCGCGCGAGCCAGAGAGCGGGCTCGCTCTACGACATGCCGGTCACGCGGGCTCTGGACTGACTGCTGCGGGATATAGTTTTCGGGGTGCGCGCGCGCTCTCCTCGTCACGCACGAAGAGCCGCCATTGACCGTTGGAACGTTACTACTTACTGTCTTCGACGCGCCGCCAGGTAGCTATACGCGCGCGCGCTCTTTTTTTTTTCCTCGCGCTCCCCACCTGCGCGTGCACGGCTCTCTGTAATCTTGTTATCGGAGCACGCGCCGGGCCAGCTTGGGTTCGTTGGGGAGGGCGTATGGCGTGTGGATGACTGTGTTTTGGGAGTTAATGTGGGGTGGGCGTGGGGGGTGCACGGTTATGGGTGAAGGGAGGGGTTATGGTTCTTAGGGGGGTGCTGTTAAGGCGTTTTTGGAAGGCTAATTTTTTGGAGGTAAGTGGCCGTTTTGGATGGCCTGCGGCGTGTTTGATTTTTGGAGTAGTTATAGTTTGATCTGTAAATAAATGTTTGTTAAAAAGGAATTTTTAATTTCGTTTTACTTTTATGAATTTTAATGTCTATGCGTATAATATTAATAATATGTATTCTTATTATTTATTAGTTTTCTATTAAAGTCGAAAAATAAGAAATATTTTTTTTTGCAAAAAGAGTCAAAGTATAATTACAGACAGACCTTGAATACTGTGAGCCGTATTAAGCTGGTGTTAAACACTGTTATTAGCTAAACCTTGTAAATTCTTACGGTCGGCACATCTATAAGTCTACTGTCAGATAGGCATATTCTCGTCTAAAGAGTTTATGGATCCATGGTTTCCTACAACAATGCTCGAACTTTGAATAGACAATGTTGCCATTTTTATACACATATTATTTTATAATACAGAAAATTATTATTTTCGCAATTCATTCTTTTACAACATTTTCTATTATTTTAACTTCAAGTACGAGCGAAAATAGTATTATCTTGGTTGGCAATCTATATAGTCCCTGGCTTTTCCGCGCCATATGATGCAGAGCGTGGGAGCTGATTACATATGGACGTTTAATTTTACAGCTGGCGGACGCATGTTCATATAAAGGCTTTGAAAAAACTTATGGCAATTTTCTTCAATTAAGGTCGAAGCTCGCACTGGTCGCTGATCCATAGAGACGCGGCTTTGAACCTGTCTTTTATTTGTGTATTCTGCACTCATGTTGACTCTAATAGCGTGCGTATTGCAGTTGATCGCTGAGGTTTACGTATGTAGTTTTGATTGTCAGTAGACAATATTTCTTTTTGCAGAAAAGTTTTTTTTAACTGTTTGCTCTTTGACAAAATATTTACAGCTGTTGCTTTGAGCTTGGAATAATATTTTTATTGAAAAATAATTCATTATTTTTTTCTGTAGAAAGTAATACATTATGAATTTTAGTATAGATTAATGAAATTGATACTCCTCGATTCCATATTTTCATTTTTCTAATTTAAACATAACTTAAGAAAGAGATATAGTAACAAGTAATGCTTACATCAGTATTTACATAGAATTCATTATTAATAGCCAAGCTGAGTAAATACAAAACTGAATATACACTGAACACGACAATTAATTTATATGATAAAACACCATTTTAATTGAATTATGCAAGTCTTTTATGACTCAATAAAAAAAGCAAACGTGTTCGATCATCACAGATGTCTTCTGTGTGAGATCTGCGAATAAAATAATACATTATGCAACAAGTGGCAAAAGAAGCAGATTTTCCCGCGGATGAATTTACTGCTGAACAAGAATATTTTTTCTGATGTTGTAACAAATATTACAACCGTCAAGAAGATTACTTTATCAATGAAATTATTACTATTTATTGGTATACATTAGTACCTAGACTCATAATATATATTTCAATAATTTTTCTTTTCTGAACACTCGCTAATAATTTCAATAATTATAAAAAGACTTATTATTAGTCTTTTAATATGAGTATCAAAATTATCGTGATAATTCACATTGATATTTCCTCCACCTGCTCAACAATTCCAATATCTCAAACGAATACACAATCAGCTCGATCCCAACTACAAACCATCCCATACCACCATCCCAATGAAATAACCTCTCTTTTCGCGGTAAACTAGTTATTAAATAAATCCCAAGCACTCATCAACAACGAAATCGAATATCCCTCAAACTCGCTATAATGAGCCGTTGTATTGCGAAAGCCAGTCGTTGACAGGGACTTCATGATTCCATCACGATACTCGCGCTCTCTTACCTCGTTATACCCGGAGAAGGTAAATATGCGCGGAGAGCTGCCTTATCGTGCGGTAGACAAGGGGCAGATAAAGCCTGGAATTATCAATTTGTGCTCATGAAGCGCGTGCACGAGACGGAGACGATCGATGTGGAAAAGGGAATCGTGCTTTTTTCGTGGAAGGTGTAAATAACTAAATAACGGTGAGCGAGGCAGGTGGATATATTGATTGATGTTAAGATATGGTTTATTTGTGAAATCGGAGTGCAATGGATTTCAGATCGGCGGAATTTAATCGATCTTTAAAGTGATATGGCGATATTGCGGTTACTGCAGAATCGATGGAGTTATCGGTGAAATTTTATGCTTTAAATATAGATCATGATAAAGAACGATCTTGTCGCTATTTGGTAATTTTTTTAAAGGTGATTGTATGGTTTGAATGAGTTGAAAGATTATTGTATATTGACTGTTGTGCAAAAGAATAAATATTGCAAACCTTTTTGTTTTATATCGACAAGAGTCTAATAAATTTTAAATTATCGATATTTAAAAATAAAATGTGTAATTCCTCATGATTTATTAATGGAATATCGATGTTTTATAATTGAAAAGATCTTGAGAAAATTTTCGTTTAATCTGTTTCCAAGGAAGCGGTATCTTTCTAGATAAGTCTTTAGTCATTTAAGAATACAATAATTAATTACATCATTTCATTTTTATATTCATAAAGAAAAAATAAATTGTTTTATATTCATAAAACGGTAAGAGCAACGTCGATTGTTGATAAAAATAATGTGTTCTATTTTTTACATTTAAGATTTTATCAATGCAATATAAAAGAGATATTTTACGAAAACATGGTAAATTATTGGTAACAATTTATATACTATCTATTTAATTGTAATTTTTAAATAATTTTATATTATATTAAATATATTATTCACTTAAAAATTATTGAATAATTCATATATTCTATATAAACAAATTATTATTTCATGAATTAATAATATGCAATTTATATTAAGAATCAAGTTTCTTTAAAGTTTAAATACTACTATACATTATGTGCGTCACGGTAACGCCTGCGCGAATGCAGCCAGCCGAGCATCTGTGATGTTATGGTGAAAGTAATACAGGGGCACAGAGCAAACGGTAGCTATGCAGCTAAACTTAAGTATTATCAATGTTTTTATTCATTAATAATGCCATTTTACAATAATATCATAACAAAATTGCTATCATAGTTTTCTAATCACTCTATGCACAAAAGCATTTAAAAAAGAACTACTTAAATGAGTGTTTTTTTGGAGCAAAACTTGAGATAAACGAGCTTTTGTAAGAAAAACAATAGCGGATGACAAGAACAAGTTTTTCCGCGAGAAACATCCACGCTTGATCACATGTCATTTGCGACGTAACGGTTGTTGGATACATAATAATTTCTGAAATGTCAGCATGAAGCGTCGCAGAGACGTACAATTAAGAATGACGTTGGCATCTTTTGTGAGAATTCATCTGTAACAAACAAAATTGTCCGCGACCGAGCTGACAGTCTCATTTTTTATTTTAAATTGCATTAGAATATGCAATATTTGTATTTAAAGCTCACCCTCATAATGTTTAATTTATTATAGAAATGGTCTTTAGTTAGTTGAATGAAGGTTTAACGAAATTAAGAAGTTTTAGCTTTCTTATTTCATTTGTATCGAGTTTTAACTTTAAAGTTAAATTAACATTTAAAAAACACTTTTAATTTACTAATAAATAGCTTTCAACCAATTACACCTACGTATCTCTTGAAATTGTAATATATACCATAATAAACTATATCATATATTAATTTTATTA